>JASAND010005288.1:0-23281 GCA_030248195.1 Trissonchulus latispiculum
GTTGTCGCTTTTCCTTAGCTTTCCTTGTTTGTTTGTTTGTTTTTTGTTTGAAAAAATTGTTTTCTTGTTATCGCGTGTTCAAGTCAAAGAGTTAAGATGAGTTATAGTTTAACATCAACGATCAAGCAAATTACAGTCTTTCAAAATTTGCTGCAAATACCCAAGCCACAATGTAGTTTGGTAACTGGCGACCATGCGATCAAACAAACTAGCAGAATCAGTTTCTCGTTCTATGCCGCGGTGTTTGTTTTGCGTTTTAAGATGTTGCGCAACACTACGGTGTTTCCACTTTTAACTTCAATGAGCTGAGCTCAAGCTAGTATCACAGCTTTGATGTCTGACTGTAGAACCCATTAAATAACCCAAGAAATTTGGCGTCCTAAGAAGTGAAAAGTGTAGCTTCGAAAGACCGATTGACCATAAATTAATGTGTGTAAATCTTCAGTCTTAAGTCTTCAGCCGATCGTTATCCAATTACAAAACGTTTCACCAAATATGAACCTCGTATGGAAGTTTCTTATGAGTGTGAACTGTCTACGGGAAGTTTGGACACTCTCTTTTATTTACGATTGCCATGCTGACATGCGCATCATGTACTCGTGATTTAGTCGCCTTCTTTCACAGATATTATTATAATCCTTTAAATAAATAAGTAATAAAATTAGTAATGGAAGAGACCTATTAGAGCAAAGCAATTATATTTAATAACCTCACATTGAAACAACAAAAGCTCTCTTCTTGCCTCGTAGCTGAGTTTTTCTTCAAAGGAAACATAACTGGATTGCATTAAGTATATGGTAACACTTGCTTCTCTGCTAAATAAGAAAGAAGTACACTTAAAGCTGAATTTATTAATTCTCCATGCTATTGCGATTGATAGACATTCTTATATAAAAACTTGTAGTTATCCTTGAACGCACTAAGTACACAACTGCTGGTTGTATTTAGTCTAAGTAGTCAAGCTTTTGCTAATTGTGGTCTACTTACTTATTTCATTGAATTGCACTGGATGTTTCAAACATTAAAACAGATTTCATCAGATTAAAAGATTCAGTGCAAGTGTTAAAATGTGTACCGCCACAGTTTGCAAAAGGATGCTGTCCGAGATAACGCTACAACTTCTGATGTTCAATTCACTGGTGGATAAAGCTTAAGGTTTATTCCAAGTAATTGCTAAGCCAAAAATTTAAATATAGTGAAGATAAACCAACCTTTGATTTGTAATCTAAAAACAGAATTATATGACATGCATGCAAACACTGGTGCAGTTCAAACAGTTTAGAAATGAACGAATAAACTTATCGTCACTTGTGCGGCATTGGTACTTTCAGCCCGGTTCGTACGTTTTGTGCTTTGTCATTTGTGCTTTGTCCTTTGTGCTTTTTGCTTTGTGTTAATGAGGATGTGTATTGTGTTCATATTTCTCGTGAGGACAGTAAAGCACAAGTCATGAGACTTGGTTACCAGACCTGCAAACACATGGAAAGTATACATATTCAATCAGAAATTAATAAAAAAATCAAATTTCATATGCGTAAAAGCAAAAATTTAGGTTGTTTTAAATTTCTAAATCGCTCCTATTTCTATATTTTCAAGACTTACTCAAAAGCAACGACAGAAGATATTTTTAAGCAACATTTGTAAACCAATAATTTAAATTTGAAATATTTGCAAAAATTTCAGAAGTTAGTACATGGAAATTAGTAAGTGAATCACAATCCAGAAATAATGCTCCAGCATAATTTTTATTTTTTACAGTTTTCCCCATTTTCCATCATTTTTGTCTATGTGTCCATTTGTCTTCCTGCTTTACTACCGCATTCAGGGGTCTCCTTTGATTCCACGTCTGACCTTTTGTATTAGATAGTGACAAGAATGTTTGAATTTGATTGGCTAAGGACTAAAGCACATCAGAAAATGTTGAGCTCGACTCAACATATGAAAGAACACCCGAAAGCAAAAAAGTACATTTTGGAAGTATGAATTAGAACAGCACAAAGCAAAGCACAAAGCACTGTGCATTTCCAAAAAGTATAAACTGGAAAGAACAAAGCACAAAGCACGAAGCACAAATCACACGAAATATGAACCAGGCTTCTGGTTCCTTTTATTATATCGCCAGTGGCTATCCTTCCACGTCTTTTGGAATGTAAGATAAGAATATATATGCTTAGTCAAGAGTACATAATATAAGAGTGTGCCACTTGGCACACTCTATGCTATCAGAGCAAAAACTATGCTCTGCTCGCTAACGGCCCACCCCCCCCCGCAAATCAGCGAGCTAGTTTTTGCTTTGATAACAGAGAGTGTGCCTAGTGGCACACTCTTATATTATGTACTCTTGGCTTAATTGATCCTGAAATCGTTTGCTTTATAAACAAAAATATATCAGCAATAGCTGATTGAAAACGGTGCAATTAAATTAAAATTAAATTTGAAATGAACATTAAAATTGAAAACTAATATTTGTAATGCACGAATCTTACCCAATTACCTTTTGGATTTGACGCACAGTTGTTTGCAGTACTTCAAAGTATCCTTGGCTGAAAAACGAACAACGGCACTCTGCACTTATTATAAGTTTTTGTCGAAATCATTGCCGACCAAAAATTCTCTTTGAAAACACAAATACATAAATATTTATTGCTCATATAATTTCAGAAATTAAAATGTAGCCGTGGCCGTCATAAAAGCCTCAGTGGTAGTTATCGACCAATTTCTGTGATTACTAACCCAATTGCTATGTGAAAGGACTATACTATGTACAGTGGGTGTAGAATAGTGGTGCTTCGATACAGTCACTATACACTACAAAATTTGCATCCGGTACGTAAAAACATATACTTGCCCTGATTTAACAATTCGGGGCTTGAGTAAAGCAAGTATTCGGGTCGTCCTTCACGGTGCCTGCGAGGACGTCCCCTGTATAATTTCTTTTATTGAATTTGCGTGATTACAGCCGATCTTACTTGCAAGGTGTAGGGCATTTGCATTGCTTATACCAGTCGGCTGAGCTGTTGTAATATGAACCAACGGACTTCCAGACACAGTACCCTGAAAAGAAAAGAAGATCTGGCGATATTTCACGTGCAACAAGGATTAGGCAGTCGAAAGCAAATTGATTACAAGCGAAGATTATGAACAAAATAGATAACTGAGTATTATGGACATAACACAATGACTCGAAATAAACTAATTTCGACTAGGAAATTAGTCAAAATAAATAGTTAAATTTTATTTAAAACGTTGAAATGTTAATGTTAAAACATTTGTGGCAGAAAAATGTTTCAATGTACAGAAGATACCCTGCTACAGCTTATTGCGTATCGTATCTCTTACATTTAGATATGTTCGACAGACATGGTTCGTAATCACTGCTGATAGAGCTAAGCACTGGAATCCTGGAGTCAAAACAACCGCACGTTTGTAAAGTTGTAAGCTGATAGCAGGACATATAACACAGCTAGAATAAACAAGGTTTACAAATCTTACTTTGTTCGAAACCAAACAACTGACAAAGACTGAGTAAACTTTAATGCTTTAAATTTAAATCAGTGACAAAACTTTAAAACCTTGAGCAGAAAACATAAAATGACTATTTAAACAAAAACAGGCTACTTATGTCATTTATTTTAATACACTGACCATAACGCCATAAATCTGCAATATAAACGATTACGATACCTGCAGTGAATACCGTGAGCTGTTTACTATAAGAGCATTTCTGTTCATGAGACCGTATTCACAGTTATTGGTTGGGAAAGGAAGCCGAACTTCTCTAATCTGAAGAGTAATATATATATATATATATATATATATATATATATATATATATATATATATATATATATATATATATATATATATATATATATATATATATATATATATATAATTATATAAAGATATATATCAAGGAATCATTGGCCTAGCTCAAGCAACATCATATAATAGGTGATCATGTTCAGTGATCATCTTATCAGCAATACGTAGATGGAATAGCTTTGGCCAGCTGTTGTACTTCTGGGAAACTACACATAACTGCTATATTCAACTGCTTTCAGATGCAAATCGGATGACCACTGACTAAGAAACTGTCTCGAAATAAATGTCGTAGAAAATGTTATGAAGCGTCTGTTTCTTCATTAAGTTTAATTCGATTTTGCAAATTGTATAGAGCGATTTTTTATCTCGCCTAGAGGCGAGATACTTGTGATCGGATTTGTCTCTTTTTGAACTGTTTCGGCTCTTTGTTGAAAACATGCCCTATGCTCAGCACAGGCCTCAATACGTGGCTGTTTTAGTACCTGGGGGGCATTGGTAGAAGTTGTCATGCAAATATTTGACATTGCAATAACGTTTTTCGTAGACTTCGTATAACTGTTGTTATTCAAAAGAAGCAGAAATTTTTAAATTTTTAATAAATTTTATTCTATAATAATTAAATGTTCTTTCGGCAACTTAATTCTTTTAGTGCCCCCTTTGGTTGAATATAAAATTCTGGATTCATCGGTTTTTGTACAATATGCAAATTAGTTTCCCCAGTGGTGGTCTCAGTTAGCATTCTTCATTGATGGAAAGCAGTTTTAATTCCTATGTATGGTTCGACATCGTTTGTAGGTCGTTGAAAATATAAACAATCATGGGTTTCTCTAAACTATTACCCAGGAAATTACTATTCAGATTACAATTACTCTAAACTATTACCAGAAAATGCATCTGTGGAGTAGTTTTAGCAAACCCTAGATAGGGTGTGAAATTAAGTGAACCACACTCGTATGCTTGAGTGGAGGAGGAGTATGCAATATAAGTATCCATGAAATCTAGAGCTGAAAAGATGGCTTAGTTGGCCTGTAGCACCTGGGATCCCTAAACCGCACTTGTGTTCCGGTGAAACGGTGAAATGTTATTGCTAGGCAAAACCAGAAATTTCTTTGATGAGCCTCTTGTGCCAGCTAATGATTAGCTCCCATGTGGTTTTACTACTTGACTCCGCGGATTCATTGGTATGCGCACGACCACGCATGGGCAACGCCTACACCACGCCTACACCGGTGTAGGCTGGACCCACGCACCCACGCAAGGCAAAATGAAGGACCCACGCAGAGGCAAGGCGCGCGTTGCGCGCCGTCGAAATACCCACGCAGACGCAGGACGCGCGCTGTCAAAATACCAACGCAGACGCAGGACGCGCGCTGTCAAAATACCCACGCAGACGCAGGACGCGCGCTGTCAAAATACCCACGCAGGCGCAGGACGCGCGCTGTCAAAATACCCACGCAGACGCTTAGGACGTTGGAGTGATCCGTTTTGCTGTTGGCGAGATTTCTCTGGCGCACGGAAAAATCACCACCACCACAGTTCTATATGGTGTTCCCGGAAGTCGGTACCGACCGGACCCTCGAGACGGCAAAAATTGGAACCAGCCCAGCAAGATGGGTGGGTCGGACGGCAAAACGGAGACCGGGAATGAGCTGGGAGCACCAGAAAACCTCTATAGACAAAGTTTGGAAAGGCCAAGTAAAGCCTACTACGGACCTCCCGGAAGCGGTTACCGACCTGACCCCTCAGACGGTCAAGTGGAACCAGCCCAGCAAATTGGGTGAATCGGACAGCAAAACGATGGCGGCAATGTATTCGCCGTCTAAAAAAACCTTTATATGCACGATTTGAGAAGTCTATCTTGAAAAATAAGCGAAAAAACTAAGTTCAAAGTCGGACCCAACATTCACCAACTTTGGCGGGCCACTGTGGCGCTGTGGCGCAACATCAAAAATCCGACTTCAAACGTCATAATCGGATATATGTCCTTATCAACCATATATAACTTGTCTGGTTTGTATTTGCACAAAGAGCTGGGAAGAAGCTAATCCCAGGCATAGTTTTGGCCATTTCGACGTTCTGAGACGACTTTGTGGCGCCACTGTGGCGCTGCGGCGCACTGTGGCGCGGCGGCGACCACATATAACTAAAGTCACTAACCTATATATATTGATGATATACCGCAATAGGTGTCTAAACTTCGCTACATTCTGTGAAAGAGGCTACAAAATGGTGACATACGAGGGTAAAACGGAGACACCGGAAAAAAAACATCGCCGGCATAACTGCCGGCGGGTGCAACTTTTTAACGGTAAGTGATAGTGGGATGAAATTTTCCAATTACACTAAACTCGACACGGACTTTCTTTTACGCACAAAATTTGCGCAGGATCTGCGCAGGAATCTGCACAGCCTCTCCGCAGCGCTTCTGAAGGCTGTCATTGGGGCGTTTTGACTCATATTATAGGGGTCGCTACCGCGACCCCTACGAAAACTCGTTAAAATATACACATCGGACAACAAAATACGTGAAAATGAGCAAAATCGGAGATGGTCGAAAAGATCGGGCAAAAATGGACCCCCCCCTTTTAACTGTTCAAGGATACATTAACTCATTTCTCTAACCAACTACTCACTTGAATACAAAAGTTTCTTAACTGTTCAAGGAAATGAATACAAAGTAAGAGCAAATTTAGTCCGAAACTTAAAATTAAAAACCAGTAAAAACCCTTTAATTCGACGTTGGGTCATTTTTTCGACTTTCTCCGATCTCGCTGATTTTCACATATTATTTTATTGTCCAAATGGTTTACTTTAACGAGTTTTAAAAAATACAGTCGTAAGTCTTAGGGTTGTCGAGTAATTTAACCTCAAAGTTGAGATTGAATGTATTTGAATGAAGTCTTCTGTCAGTTTAATTTAACGAGTTTTAAAAAATACAGTCGTAAGTCTTAGGGTTGTCGAGTAATTTAACCTCAAATTTGAGATTGAATGTATTTGAATGAAGTCTTCTGTCATTAAACGATAAATAAATAAATAACAAATTCTGCGTGCGTGCGCGTATCCATATAAGCAAGGGGTCGAAGCAAATTTTCAGTGAGAGCCCTACCCCCCCCCACCAAATATTAAAGGACCCACGCACGACAAAAATCTGGTGTAGGCTAACCCATTTGACCTTGCCCATGTCTGCGCACGACTTTAGTAAGGTGTGAGCATACCAAAGTCGATAAAATTTTCTAATTTTAGATTTTAAAAAGATTTATCGTAGTTGTAGAGAGGAGGGTGGTTTCTGAAATATTCTTCTGACACAATGGAATCGCATCGATTTAAAATAAAATTACTTTATGCACATATTTATATAACAAAACATTTAAGAAATACAATGGACTTGCTTCTGATTAGAGTATAACGTTAGAAATGTTACACTAAAAATAAAAATGGAAAAGATTTACCGTTTTCAGGTAAGGTAGAATTATAAAATCAATATAAAATTGAAGTTTTGACATAGATTTCTATTTATGTTCATCTACAGATTAAACGTGTTTTTCCAGCACCCCGAGTTGGCTCCGGGTCCAAATTTTCGGACCCCGCCCAGACCCAGACCCGGACCCGCTACGTCAGGCCCGATCCCGTCCAGACCCAGATCCGCGTACCCGGATGTAAATAACGTGCCATTTTGCATATCAACGATAAATTAAGCATTTTTAAATTTCACTGTTAGACTACTACTTAAGCATAAAAATATTTCTATACATGCTTACTTAAAGAGTAAACCCCAGATTAATTTTTTAGTATTACAATGTTATATTATGTCATAGCGTTATACGATTAGAATAATCAAACTGCGAGTTAGGATGATATAAAGTATTAGGAAAACTGTATTTGTGATTTTACTGTTTTTGTTTTCGCCCACTTTTGCCAAGAAAGCATATATACTTTTTTGGAAACACACTCCATAAGTTAAAGTTATTGAGGCAAAGTTTAACTAATTTCTGTAAAAAACCTTTTCGTTGAACACATTTTACGCCTTTAATGCAATTGTGTTTTGTCTAAGTTTGTAAGTAATCTAATTGTCTAAGCTTCTAAGTAATCTATGCTTCTACTTCTAATTCTTTTAATTATCGACTAAGTCTCATAACAATGTACACTTTACAAAAGACAAACTGACTTGTTTTAATAAAAATAAAATGTTGGCATTGCGGCTTTTTAGCAACTTTTAAAGAATCTTTGATTCCACAGCACTCCAGCCAAAGAGACAACCCAACACAGGGACAAAGGTTCAGTTACTTTCTCCTTTTCAACAACCTGGATTAACGTTCTTAAAATCATCTACTTTGGTAGTTTGATATGCGCGTACCTTCCAAATTAAGGCAAACCTTAAACGGAAAATTAAGGCAAACCTTACTTCGGAATATATGCTAACATCTTACTAAAGATTTTAGCATACCAAAGAATCAACATCAACTCCTGCAAATCTCATAGAAAGGAAAGGGTTACGTTCAGCGGCGAGATAGTGACCCTTTTTAGGGGCCTACTTGTTTAACCTAGCCCCATATTAAGCATTTTAAAGACTAGTCCTCCCTTGTTTTGCACTCCTCCCTTTTTTTTGGGGCGGGGTTTTTTGTTTTTGTATATTATGTTTGGGGGAGAAAGGGGGGGCGGGGGGGGGGGGGGGGGGGGGGGTGGGGGGGGGGAAGGGCAATAAAAGTAAATGCTTTTGTTATTGTAAGAAAATTGAATTTGAGTACCAAAATAGACGACTTGTAACCAAATTTTTGAAAATTTCGACAAAAAATCCTTAAAATTTGGCATTTTCTGGAAATCTTATAGTGAGTGAGGGGAAGCCCAAAAAGTGGGGAGCGCCTCCCCGCCACCCCCGCAAAACTAAACCCCGTATATGCATACGTACTCGAATATTTACATGTCCTTGGCGCAAAACATTTCCGACGAGTCACATCCAGTTGTAAGGTAGCAAAAACTACAGCAAGATCGCATGGCTTCACTGATTGAATTTTTGGGATCACATTTGATCGAAACTTTCGTGACCTATGAGAGCAAGGGTGAAACTTCCATCCATTTTCAAAACGCTATAGTTACGTACATATTCACAAAACGCAACAGCGCTGAAGCAATAGCAAATCACGGCTGACGAATGTCAGACATAATATATACTATATATAGGGTATTTTTAGGGTTTTTCTGGGGGAAGTTCCCGGGGGCCCCCGGGCCGGGCCCGAGGGGGGAAGAACTTTTCGGGGGGGGGGGAGATTTTTTGTGAAAATGAGCAAAAAATTGGTATTTTTGGCGTATTTTACACGCAGAAAGGCAAAAAGTTCTCAAAAATGCCAGGATTTATGCTAAAATACTAATTTTACGAAAAAATCTCCAGCAAAGCCGGACAATTTTTGAAAATCCGGACAATTTTTGAAAATTTGCCCATTTTGAAAAAAATTTGGGCCCCCCAAAAATCCCAGGGGGGGAGCAAAAATCCCGGAGGGATTGATCTCGGGGGGGACAACAATTTCGAGGGGGACGCCCCCCCCCGGTAAAAAATACACTGATATATAAATAAGATTTTGCTTGGTCTATTTTGCTCCGGGTCAATCAAATGCCGCAATAACAGCTTTCAAAATCACAAATTTTCAACGCCCAGAATCGCAAATAAATCCGATATACATACTATTATGTTGACACCGCCAGAACTAATGTTGCCTCTCAAACCATCATCGTACCAAAGATTTGCCAGATTTGAATGCACGAATGGGGAAAGACCGTACTTACATTTTATCGAACCGGAAACGACCGCAGATCACGCAATTTTGGATCAAATTGGCTAAAATCTATATACATACAACATTAAGACCGAGAGCAGAGGAATTAAATTACCCTCACGTCGTGATCTATATACAGTTTTAGAAATATAGACATACAATTACGAATATAGAGCTTAAACCGGATACTGGACCTCTCCATTTCCAAATCCTGGGTACGCTATATACAATATGTAGACCAGATAGGACAGTTTCCGTAGATTCTCCCCACCCTGAGAATTCAAACACTACGTCTATATATGCCTCACATCGCTGGCTTCAAATCTGAATGCAGGACGGTTGCCAAAATTGCGGTTCCCAGAAATTTTGGTCTGACTTCATTAGTCATATTATTAAAACTCCAAACTTCTGCAGAACAGTTTGGCACAAAACAAAATATAACAGACAGACAGACATTATCAAAAGTTTATAATAGGAAGAGTGCGACACTCAGCTCTTCTTAGTACTCACAAGCCTGCGCCTTTACGACTTTAATACGTACTAATTTTGACATGGAGCAAACTATTAGCCAATCAGATGCGCTTAGTACGAAGGCTAAACACATGATTAACAACAGTAAAGCGGTGCGGAATCACCTCCTAGATTTTAACCTTAATGTGCTGGGGGTTCTTCTAGACATAAAATAAGTGCCGGGGGAAACAAAATTGGCTACGATGCTAAAAAGACTACTGCAATAAAGCTCAAAAGTGCTCAAAAATCAAGTTTTAGTATAAACCAAAATTGACGATTTGACAAAAAAATTTCGGCGAAGCCGGAAAAACTTAAATTTTCGGCCCAAAATCTAAAAACAGACAATTTCTAAGCACCCTAGGATGAGTGGGGGAATCCAAAAAGTAGGGAAAGAAAAAACTAGGGGGGGCACCCCTACCCCCGCCTCCAGTAAAACAACCCGGATGTGTCGAACATCTCGCAGGCTTACAGTACCAGAAAGCGCTGAGTGTCTCACTACCCTATTATAGACCCTTGGTACTATATATGACAAGATCATTTATATACATACCTGACTGTGTTTTTTTTTTGCGAACAAAACTGCGAAATTCCGCACTTTTTTTGAAAATTCCGCAACTTTTTTCGGAGCTCTGCGTAAAGTTCCGCAAAAATTTTTGGCCTCGAGTAGAAATTTTCAGCTGTTTCAGATAATAAATCCACGTGTTTCCGGTACTTTTTGCAGAAAATTTCAAAAAATTTTCGCGCCTTCGGCGCGTATTTCTGTATTGTAGGACACCTTCCAGTCTTATGATAGGACTCTTGTCCGAGATATGTAGAATACTTTGTAGTGAAAGCTTATCCAATAAAATTCTTTTCGCATAAACTAATTTCCTAAAATACCTGAAGAAGTACACGCGTACACATAGTAACCACTCTAGTAAGATGATAACCACTCTGAAGTATGCATTTGTTGAACAAAGTCGTTGATATCGGTACTTTACATACATATGTACATAACCTGTTTAGATACCAAAGTGCACAAGAATAACCCAAAATCTTTGCTAAATTGCTCGAAAAAATAGATTTTCAAGCTTGAATTTTCCGGAAACATCTAGCTTTTGCTGGAGGCTGTCACCCCCAGACCCCCATTTTTAAATTCATGTTTTTTATCTTGGTGTTGTGCTTCATTATGGTTGCTCTGTTCTTTCTATTTTTACTAGTATTTTTCCAAAATCTTTCTATCTGCTTTTAATTTTAAAATGTATATATAAATGTTCCCAAAGCAAATTTTATACCTATTTTTCCCTGTGGCAGCTTTGGTTTTTCTGGCTGCCGAAATCAAAATTTTGAGTGTTTCTATTAACGATTTTTTACAGTTTTACAAAATTTTCTCAGCTTCTGGGGGGCTCCGCCCCCCCCCCAGACCCCCCGCATTTTTACCTGTAACTTTATATTCTTGTCAAAAACACAGGTATATATATACAATATGCTTCGACTTTGGAAAAATAGTTGTATATATATAACTTGGTTACACTATTCGTTAAATGTTAAAAATGCGTTCAAATACAACATAATCAATAAAATTCATTAGTTATAATAGCAAAACTAAAAAATATGAATTTCGCAATTTTTTGCGAAGTTCCGCAAAAAATTTTGGAGGACTGCGTAAAAGTTCGCAAAAAGTTTCGACGAAAAAAAAACACAGATACCTGATCATATTTGACATAGTCACACACCACAGAGATTGACATATATAAAACAGCCGACAAAGTAAAAATGCTTAAACATAACAAAAAAGCACAAGTGAAGCCAAACAAGATCCTGTTAATGGGATATATACATATAGAGGACAGGCAAAATCAGTCCACAAGACAAATATTCTGACAAAAGAGACTTCGAAATTTCCTATTAATGGAATATACAGGCACAGTGCTACGAATGCCGGGATATATATACAAGAAACAATGCAACTGTAAAGATTTGGCTCCGTCGGGAGGAATCGAACAAGGGATCCCCCATACTGCAGTCAGGCATGGAACCACTACACCACGGAGCCAGGAGAGAAGAGCACATAACTTCTATATCATCGGTGCTCTCTGTACATAATGGCTGGTTTCAGTTTAGAAAAGTGCGAATTTCTGATTAAATTACAATATATACGTTTATTGCAAGATATATATACGTCAGGGAGCTTTCAGTTTAAAAATCAGGGATCTACATAAAGCTTTGAAAAAACTTCGCGACCTAGTGAAGACAGCAAATCTTGAGCGCAATATATAAACAAGACTTTAGGATTTACCGCTGCGTAGGCACAGGTTATGCAGAAAAAATTCCAAAACTGTGCAAAAAAACTTCCAATTTTGTTAAAAATTCACTGCAGAATTGTTACACTATCCGTTTAAACAGGCGTATAAAACAAAAGCACGAGCATAGGTTAACGCGGGGGGGTCCAAGCCCCCCCCCAACCCGGACAAGGTACAAGCCCTACCGCCGTCGAGGACAAGGGGTAACGAAAAAAATGGCCAAGGGGTAGGCAAAAATAGCCGGAAAAAATTAGTTTTTACACTAAAATTTCAAAAAACTTTCCGGCTTCGCCAGAATTTTTTAGCAAAAATGTCCAATTTTTCAGGAAAATCGGGCAAAATTTTGAAATTTTTTCCAAAAAATGAAGATTTTTTGCAAATTTTGATAAAATTAGAGTTAATTTTTCGAAAAATTTTACAAATTTATTTTTGAGGTACAAGCCCCCCTGAAAATTTTTGTTCAAGGTACAAGCCCCCTCAAAATTTTCTGGGGACAAGCCCCCCAAGGACCCGACCCTATGTTAATGTATGAGCACGAGTATTTGTTTTTGCCACGTTTTAGATACAAATGATGTTTATGAAGAGATTGAAAAATTTCACACACAATTAAGGTTAAAACATTACGTGTATATACGTCTATATCTGACTAGATCTCCAATTATATACATACTGTTGTAGACAATTGCAATACGTACGTACATATTAAAATGCATGATTGGCTGGCTTTATCCCCCGGAGAGGGGGCAGATTGTGGCTTCCAAAACTTGGGTCGACCCCCCAAATCCAGCATCTTCACCAGACTGCCCTCAGAAGTTTCGGCCTTGCAAAAATCCAGCCTGGCTGGTATTCATCTAGAAGCAGCAGCTGAGAGAGTTAGAAATTGTTAAGTTGCAATTAAAGATCATGGAGGGTCAAATATATAGTAAATTTTCAAAACTAAAACGTTTTATAAAAATTCAGATCTTGCAATGATTCCTTGCAAACACATCTTAATATGTACTATTGTTGTTTTTACTTAAACCGGTGTGCAAATGTGCGGCTTGCAACAATCGATATAACCTTTCGGATTTAAAACAATTAAACTAGAGATGAACCGGGGCCGCCACTACCGGGGCCGGGGCCTGGAAATTGGGGTCCAAATCGAAAATTATCAAAAATTTTCTTAAAAATTTAAATTTTGCAATAATTTTTGATATACAAACGTTACTGTCGTTGTTTTCATTCATATCGGCGGGAAAACAAACGATTTGAAACACTTTTTCACTTTCGAAATTTCAAAATTATGGTCAAAAAAGTCAAAAATTTAAGAAAATTTTGCTAATTTTTGGGCCCGGTCGGTACCGAGGCCTGACCACTGGGGCCGGGGCCAGGCCCTGGTGCTTCCCTAAATTAAACATTTCGGATTTTCCAAGTTTCAATACTTGAAACAAAAAAGTCAAAAATTTATATACTAAATTTCGCTTAATTTTAGGCTTCACTAAACCAGACTACCTGGAGATTATCTTCTGACCGGTTCGGTGCATCCCTAATTGCAACCTCAAAATTGCTATTTTAGGCATTTTTCGTGAAAAAGTGCCCCAGAATTTTGGACAATAAAAAAGCGGCATATATAAACGTTCACAGAAGAAGCAAGATAAGACAGATAAGCAGAAAGACAAAACAAACGTTTAAGTCAAACAAACAGTAGCTGTAGTCCAAAAAGCACGCTTAGAAATTTTCCTCCCAGTTGTATTTCTTTTTCCAGACGTATTCATCGCCACAGTCCCATTTCTTCTCTCTGCCGTATTTCTCTTTCTCCCAATCGTATGCTTCCTTTCCGCTGTATATCTCCTTCCAGTCGTAT
The DNA here is from genome assembly GCA_030248195.1 of Trissonchulus latispiculum. NCBI lineage: Eukaryota > Metazoa > Nematoda > Enoplea > Enoplida > Ironidae > Trissonchulus > Trissonchulus latispiculum. The sequence continues at coordinate 14,229 of JASAND010005288.1, forward strand.
TTTTTCTCTCCGCCGTATTTCTCATCCCAGTCGCATTCTTCCTCAGAGTAGAAGTAATCCTCCCAGTCGTTGTCGTCCTCCCAACCGTATTTCTCCTTACAGTCTCTTTCTGCCTCCCAGTCATATTTTTTCTCTTCGCAGAATTTCTCCTTCCAGTCGCTTTCTTCCTCCCAGTCACTTTCTTCCTCCCAGTCGCATTCCTTCTCCCCGTCGCATTCTTCCTCTTCTTCATCTTCCTCTTCTTCATCTTCCTCTTCTTCGTCTTCTTCCTCTTCTTCATCTTCTTCTTCATCTTCCTCTTCTTCCTCGTCTTCTTCGTCTTCTTCGTCTTCCTCTTCTTCCTCGTCTTCTTCGTCTTCCTCCAAGGCAGTAACAGGCCCCCAGTGAACATATCTCGAAAACGTTCGGGCAGGCTCACTCAAAGAGTTCGCAGTATTACTGGTCGTGACGGTAACAGATAGGGAGAAAACTTTCTGCTGGAAAACGGACATATCCATGGGAAAAGGAAAATCCAGATTCATAGTCCCCGGAAATTCCATGGTTTTGTCCCACTTCAGCGAAAGACTGTGTCCGTCACAAAAGGACAATTCCACAGTCACTTCCCAAAGCCCGGAATCCCAGTCAAAATAGCGGAGAGGGACAAATTGTAGGCTAAAACGTTTCTTCCGATGAATGTGAAATTCCAGACGGATAGTTGGTGAGAGATACCGTTTGTAAGTGAGGGGACGATATCCCTTTTTGGAAATCTTCAGATTACGGAATCCAGCCTTGTAGACAACGACCGTTGTCATGGCCAATGTGCCAACAGCAGTACACAGCCTAAAACTGTACGTATACATAAAACATACAAGAATAAAAAATTAGCCTTCGTCGCACGTGTGTATATATATATATATAAAAACAAGAACAAAAATGCTCCGATGGAGCATGAAAAATGCAATATGGGTGACTTTAGGTTTTAAGCAGACATAGGACTAGGTTTTAAAATGTTAATATATATGGGAGGGGGCACAGGTTGTAAATGACAAGAGGACTAGGTTAAAAGCGCACTAATATGGGCCAGCTTCGCTGAACAACCCATATTCGCGGAAACTCATGCTCCACTCCGCATTTGACCTTATTAGCACACAACTGATCAGCTCAACGGCTCAACGGTTCACCAATTGATCAGCCATGGCTGTCTTCATCTTAAAATATCTTAAAGTATATATAAGTAAGTTCTAAATTCTTCAGCTTTGCACGCGAGCTTGCTGATTTTAAAACAAGTAACAAAAATGCTCCGCACAAAAGGGGATAATATGTGTGTTGGGCCTATGTCTCTGGGCTTATTCTAGGGATGTTTTCTTGGGGGGGCGAAAATTTTTCGAAAAATATGCTAAAAATAGCGCTGTTTTCTGGCATATACTATAAAAGTTGATTTTTATAGCAAAAATAAGCAGATTTAGTGTTGAAAAGGGCAAAAACTAAGTAAAAATGTCCGGCGAAGCCGGAAAATTTTTGAAAATTTGGCCGTCTGAGCGATTTTTTCAGGGCAAAATTTGGTACCAAAAGGGGCACCCACTTTTTTTGGGGGGGGGGCGATTTTTGGGGGGGGGAACGATTTTTGGGGGGAAGGGTGTTTATGGGGGGGCCCCCACCCCACCCCACTAGAATAAGCCCAGTGTCTATCCTTTAAATTCCGGTTGAGAAAGGCATAAATCCGACACAGCAAAAGTTGCTCAGCTCACTTAGGAGGGCTTTCATTTGATACTAAATTTGACCGCTTTTGAAAAATTTTATTTTTGACCCAAAATCGCCTAAGTCCCCACCCCACCCCACCACAGCACTCTACAGACACTTTGGGTACGCAGTTCTATGGCAAAGTTGCTCAGCTCACTTAGGGCTTTCATTTGATACCAAAATTGACTACTTTTGAAAAATTTTATTTTTGACCCAAAATCGGCTAAGTCCCCACCCCACCCCACCACAGCACTCTACAGCCACTTTGGGTACGCAGTTCTATGACAAAAGTTGCTCAGCTCACTTAGGGTTTTCAGTTGATACCAAATTTGACCACTTTTGAAAAACTTTATTTTCGACAATTTGACCCTCCCACCCGACTGACCCTTCAAACGGCAAACCCGACTGACCCTTCAAACGGCAAAGTAGAACCAGCCCAGCAATATATGCACATCGGACGGCAAAACGGATACCGGGAATGAGCTGGGCACACCTGAAAACCCCTATAGACAAAGTCTTGAGAGGCCAAATAAAGCCTACTATGGACTTCCAGGAAGCGGTTTTCGATTTGACCCTTTGGGACCCTTTTCGATTTGATCAAATGGGAGAAACCGGAAAAAAAACATCGCCGCCATAACCGGTCCGGGTCGCAACTTTTTAATGGTAAGTGATACGGGGCTGAAACTTCACAGACATACTAAACTCGATGTGCTCTACAATTTGCGCATGAAATCTGCGCAGGATCTGCGCAGGATTTTGCGCAGCTTCTGCGCAGCTTATCTGCGCGTCTCCAGCCACTTTTCACACATATTATAGGGGTCGCTGCCGCGACCCCTATGATAACTAGGGGGAAAACGCCCTCGGCGGGCAGCTAATTGGTAGGATAGGGTAAGACTTGAATGTTAAATACCTAGGTAAAATCCATACTAAATTAATCAGGAGGCTCTACTGAGCTAAGAAATGCATGGATTTTTTCTTTGCTGCTAACGGTTAGAAAAAAATTTCATTTTGAAATTTGGGGTTTTTCCCGCACATGGGTTTTTTCCCGCCGAGTCTAGGTCACCCCCAGGTCGCACCACAGGTACTAGAGCCAAATTGCATACACCATCGTGAAGTTCGAGACATATCCTCTGTGAAACTGTAATTCGTTTTGAGCTATCCTCTGTGAAACTGTAATTCGTTTTGAGCTAAGTTTTTCCAGTAGTTCAGGGTGACCCCCCAAAGTTGACCCTTCCTGACCCCCATGTTGGGACCAAAAATTCCAAAATTTTCAAAGTCCCAAAAAGTTTGCTGAGAGGCAGCGGGAGCTACAATAATACACCCTGTAGGGTAGTTTTGGACGCTCTTTAAGGTGCTGGCTTCCTTTCGGGTATTTTTGACTCCTACGGCTCTAATCCTTTACGCAAAGGGCTAAAACTTACGAAATAACCTATTTCCGTGCTCTTTAACATTTTAGGACCAGTCCCGTATTCTTAGGCCAAAAGATAAGAAAGTTTTGGTTTTTGGCCTTAAGCTCCCAGTAGGTAGACAAGACACAGGATTGGTTAGTATGGCTGGAAAGAGGACTCGAAAATGAACATTTTTGCTCTTACAACCTTTGAGCTATCTCCAGTGGTTAAGTCAGTATAAGCAAAAAACTGTTTTGAGGGTCAAAAAATGGCCATTTTCGAGGAAATTAGTTTTTTCAAAATTACTGCCACATGTTAAGGACAAAATTGGCTTAGTTATACTCAATCGATGCACCGTCCAAATGCACATTTTATGAATGCCTATTAGCCGGACTTTATTGCTTTCAGCTAGAGATTTAGCCGAAAAACCATTTTGGCAAAACTGCGATTATTTTGTTTCGAACATCGATTTCTCAAAAACTACTCGACGGATTCCGGAGATTTTCGGCAGAATCGAAATTCGCACTTCTGCGGAGGGACATTTTTCTTGGTTTGGGCTAAAACGTATCCAGTAGCAAGAAAACTCAATGCGAATTTGCGAAATGTCGTGTTACCGAACATTTAGCCGATTTTCTGGACCGTTAAGGCCTGCTGAGCCAAATCCAAAAAAACGTCCCTCGGCCCATATGTCCTTCATATCGTGGCACAAAAAGAACTTTTGGCCGATTCTTCAGTTTTGAGAAATCGATGTTCAAAAACTTTTGGTCTATATTCATCCTGTTAGATGTCAGCGTGTCAGAAAATTTCTGCTATGTTTTTGCCAATTTTGCCAGTTTTGTAAGCTCATGGGAATGTACAGATAATAAACTTTAAAACGATGTATAAAGCTCTTTGCAACTCCCAAAATTGCGAAAGTTATATATAGCGTTTTAAAAAATCACCACAAAAGCACTGCACAAAAGGATACCACCACCTTAAGATAGGCTATTAAAATCCGATCTAGCTCATATGGGTGACTCACACTGGCGATGGGTTTTTTCCCGCATATCGGATTGGGTTTTTTCCCGCCGCGCTATATTTAAAAGAAATCAGCTCCAGCTCGTAACGTTCGACCTGAGCGACGACCACAAAAATGGTGACTTTTCGCTCTGAGCCGAATTTGCGGCGTCACTGCGGCGCTGTGGCGTAGCTGCGGCGCAAAAAAGTTGTAATTCTTAAATTCTTTAGAGGGTACTACTAGACCCTATAGCCCTTTAGGTTGGCCCACCGCTGCAGTTCACGACAAAGCGGCGAACATTATGTACAATACAGCCATCAAATGGGAGAAACCGGAAAAAAACATCGCCGTCATAACCGGTCCGGGGCGCAACTTTTTAACGGGTAAGTGATACGGGGCTGAAACTTCCCAGACATACTAAACTCGATGTGCTCTACAATTTGCGTATAAAATTGCGCAGAATTTGCGCAGCTGTGTCTCCAGACACTCTTCACACATATTACGTATATAGGAGTCGCTGCCGCGACATACATATATATACATATACAATATATATATATATATATACAAGTAGGAAAAATGCTCCTTGCAGTCGCATGAAAACGTTAATATGAGCTATGATGGTCAACATTTAAATGTGTCAAGGACAAGATTTAAAATGTTTAATATGAGCCAGCATCTAAATAAGTAGAGGACAAGATGTAAACGGCTAATATGAGCCGCTACGTTTCTCTTGGGCTCATACTGACGCTCATTTAGCTTTTGCTTACTTTTAATCCAACACTGAAATGGCTTGCATGAATGCAAAGCTGTACGTAAATGTTTTCTTCTCCACCGCTACATCCAAGTACACATTTAAGGCCACCATATAAGTCAACAAAACGAAACTAAAGTCCAATCTAATGAAGAAACGATAATGTGGAACTTATGTTGTGAAATCTTGAGAAATCACATTTGAAGTTATCATCGCAATCATCACATTAATTCAATATTCCCAAGCCAATCAAATCGTTTATAAACACTGATGCTTATATGCCAACCGTAAGCTGTATATATGTTTGCCATTTTAGTCGCGTCAATATGAGCCCAAGAGAAACGTAGCGACTCATATTAGCCGTTTACATCTTGTCCTCTACTTATTTAGATGTTGGCTCATATTAAACATTTTAAATCTTGTCCTTGACACATTTAAATGTTGACCATCATAGCTCATATTAACGTTTTCATGCGACTGCAAGGAGCATTTTTCCTACTTGTCCTCCGTCTAGTTTTTGGGAACGCTGCCATAACGGTGGCAGCAGCAATCACAAATCCCACAAGTGAATTCCCCATGCCCAATAAGCTTTGTATGCAAAATTTCAGCATTCCAACTATCTCCAGTAGCTTGAACCAGGAACTGGTTCAATTTTGAACCAGTTGAACCAGATCTGGCCAGCCATGGGTCGGATCACCAAAGTAACACCACCAGTGAATTCCCCATGCCCAATAACCTTTGTATGCAAAATTTCAGCCTTCTAGCTATCTCCAGTAGCTTGAACCAGGAACTGGTTCAACTTTGAACCAGTTGAACCAGATCTGGCCAGCCATGGGTCGGATCACCAAAGTAACACCACCAGTGAATTCCCCATGCCCAATAACCTTTGTATGCAAAATTTCAGCCTTCTAGCTATCTCCAGTAGCTTGAACCAGGACCTGGTTCAACTTTGAACCAGCTGAACCAGATCTGGCCAGCCATTGGTCGGATCACCAAAGTAACACCACCAGTGAATTCCCCATGCGCAATAACCTTTGTATGCAAAATTTCAGCCTTCTAGCTAGGGTTGGTTTTTTTCCGGAAAAAAAAGATTGCCGGAAAAAAAACCTTTTTTTTCCGGTTTTTTCCATTTTTTTCCATTTTTTTCCTTTTTTTTCCGGTTACCCCAAAATTCACCTATGTGCTAAAAGTTGTGTTATTTCATGTTTCTGCATGCATAAAAGCCGTTTTCAACATATTTAATAGCCCCACCGTGTAGTGCGCACTTACACAAGCGGTTACAAAGGTTTCAGTATTGATTACAGGAATTAATTTTTCAGCAGACAATGCTGTAGAATAAACTACAGGTGACTTCTGTATACCTTGACGGTTCTGCTAGACCAGGTCTGTGGTTTTCGTAGGTAATACACCTCGTAAAGTAAAGAATACCAGACGTTTTAAAAGATTTTGGCTGAACATTCCACTGTTAGACATGGAGTTGTTAACTCTACCTGAGTTACGCAACCATATGCACATTCCATGGCAAAAAATCTTAAATCCCAGAATTAGCTCAACTTCGTGGATATTGTCTTATTAGTTCATTAAACAGTGTTTCTGATAGTGTCTTAATGTTCTGATTTCATAAATTAACTTTCAGAACATGTCTCGAATATTTTTCCATTTTTTTCCGATGCTTCGATAAAACACAAACACAATTTGGTCAGATTTAGCATACCCCCGCCTACTATGACCCACGGAAAAAGTTGTAAATAGTGCGAAATCGCAGGAAAAGTTCCGAAAACAACATATTCCGCTGTAAAAATCGTTAAAATAACGTTAGGAATATTTTTCCATTTTTTTCCACCCCATCGGAAAAAAATGGAAAAAAACGGAAAAAAACCTTTTTTTCCAGTCCTTTTTTTCCGCGCCCATCCCTACTTCTAGCTATCTCCAGTAGCTTGAACCAGGAACTGGTTCAACTTTGAACCAGTTGAACCAGATCTGGCCAGCCATGGGTCGGATCACCAAAGTTACACCACCAGTGAAGTCCCCATGCCCAATAACCTTTGTATGCAAAATTTCAGCCTTCTAGCTTTCTCCAGTAGCTTGAACCATGAACTGGTTCAACTTTGAACCAGTTGAACCAGATCTGGCCAGCCATGGGTCGGATCACCAAAGTTACACCACCGGTGAATTCCCCATGCCCAATAACCTTTGTATGCAAAATTTCAGCCTTCCAACTATCTCCAGTAGCTTGAACCAGGAACTGGTTCAATTTTGAACCAGTTGAACCAGATCTGGCCAGCCATGGGTCGGATCACCAAAGTAACACCACCAGTGAATTCCCCATGCCCAATAACCTTTGTATGCAAAATTTCAGCCTTCTAGCTATCTCCAGTAGCTTGAACCAGGAACTGGTTCAACTTTGAACCAGTTGAACCAGATCTGGCCAGCCATGGGTCGGATCACCAAAGTAACACCACCAGTGAATTCCCCATGCCCAATAACCTTTGTATGCAAAATTTCAGCCTTCTAGCTATCTCCAGTAGCTTGAACCAGGACCTGGTTCAACTTTGAACCAGCTGAACCAGATCTGGCCAGCCATGGGTCGGATCACCAAAGTAACACCACCAGTGAATTCCCCATGCGCAATAACCTTTGTATGCAAAATTTCAGCCTTCTAGCTATCTCCAGTAGCTTGAACCAGGAACTGGTTCAACTTTGAACCAGTTGAACCAGATCTGGCCAGCCATGGGTCGGATCACCAAAGTTACACCACCAGTGAAGTCCCCATGCCCAATAACCTTTGTATGCAAAATTTCAGCCTTCTAGCTTTCTCCAGTAGCTTGAACCATGAACTGGTTCAACTTTGAACCAGTTGAACCAGATCTGGCCAGCCATGGGTCGGATCACCAAAGTTACACCACCGGTGAATTCCCCATGCCCAATAACCCTTGTATGCAAAATTTCAGCCTTCCAACTATCTCCAGTAGCTTGAACCAGGAACTGGTTCAATTTTGAACCAGTTGAACCAGATCTGGCCAGCCATGGGTCGGATCACCAAAGTAACACCACCAGTGAATTCCCCATTCACAATAACCTTTGTATGCAAAATTTCAGCCTTCTAGCTATCTCCAGTAGCTTGAACCAGGAACTGGTTCAACTTTGAACCAGTTGAACCAGATCTGGCCAGCCATGGGTCGGACCACCAAAGTTACACCACCAGTGAATACCCCATGCCGAATAACCTTTGTATGCAAAATTTCAGCCTTCTAGCTATCTCCAGTAGCTTGAACCAGGAACTGGTTCAACTTTGAACCAGTTGAACCAGATGAACCAGACGAGATACGGAGTCGGCACTATGCTCATCGTGTTCAGCGACCCCGATTTACTATATGTGGGTACCACCCCAAGGCCGAAAAACGCTGTTTTTGCCCGTTTTTAGACTATTTTCAAATTTTCGGACTTAGAAATTTTTCAGCTTGAAGGTGTCCAAAAACGCTATCTTTTCCATTTTTGACCATCTATAAAAATCGAACCAGATCGAAATTCGGAAAAAAAACATAAACTTGCTAAGTACCATTGCCTAGATATTCAAAAAATAGTATAGAAAAATTTTTCCTATGGGCCGTTCGAAAAATCGAGTTAACACAAAATTGACAAAATCATGCTGAATACAGAGAAAAAAAACCCCACTTTCAAACCCGTAAGAGAAAGTCGATTTTTTCAAAGTTCATTTTTTCCGGGCAAGTTTGGTATCATTCGAAAGCTCTTGGCCTGGAGATTTCAAAAATGTAAATATTAGCTCTTAATTCCTTCCCGTTAATTAGTTATGCCTAATTAGCACTTTTCAAAATCCGCAAAGTGCCTTTATAGCTCATCTTATGGGGGGCTCTCCGAGCTCCCCCATGATATATGTGTACAAGTAACAAAAATGCTCCGCACAAAAAAGGATAATACGTGTGTGTTGGCTGTGTCTATATATCCTTTAAATTCCGGTTGAATAAGTAAAGACAAAAGTTTCATAGGCACGTGACGTTATTTGGCACAGCAAGTTTGGGTGGGTGGCTCCATGACAAAAGTTGTTCCGTTCGCTTCGGACTTTTATTTGATACCAAATTTGACCACTTTTGAAAAACTTTATTTTCGACCACTTGACCCCGCCACCCGACTGACCCTTAAAATGGCAAACTGGAATCAGCCCAGCAAAATAGGT
>JASAND010005289.1:0-16304 GCA_030248195.1 Trissonchulus latispiculum
GTTGGTTGATATTTTCAGGCAAAAGTTTCCAAAGCGAAGAGATTTCAGCTGCAAAAGTTTAAATCAAAATTGTCTGAGCAGACTAGATCGACTATATGTCGCTAAGCGCGACATGTTGGAGCTTGTTTAGGGATCGATCACACTCCAACTACATTTTCTGACCATAGCATACTGACTGTAAAATGGGCTGAAGCTCTTTTTCATCAGCCTAGAGGGCCGTCTTACTGGAAAATGAATAAGACGGTCTTTTTCAGACGTTTTCTTCGCATATGACTTTGCTGTTCTACTTTTCGAGGCGCAAGACTCATACTCAAAATCAGAAACCCTCTGAAGATATTTTTGAAAAACTGGCATTGGTTTAAAACGAGGCTAAAGATTTATTTAAATTTCACAAGCAGAGCAATGGCGCGAAGAAGACGTCTTGGAAAAAGAAGACCTTGAAAAATCAGCTTAAGGATGCGCAAAAACGTAAGCAAACTAAAGCTCAGGAAAACATTAAAAAACTTATGAGAGAATTTGAATTGAAGGAAATTGAGCAATCCTTGGGAAGAGCCCATAAAATTGAAAAGTTAAGTGATACTTTCTCGCTCACGACTGCGAAAAAGATTTTATATTTTTATTTTTATATTATTTTTTATTAAATATTTTATTATTTGGGAAAAATATTTTTATTCTTTGAAAACGGAAAACGGAACAGAAGTGGTAGGAAATGTGAATATTATTTCTGAAATGAGATTACAATATGCAAATTTGTTCAGCAGTTCTGGCATAGACAGTGACAAAGCCGTGCGTTTTCTAGAAAACACACGCGCTAAAGTCCCAGATTTTGCAATTCCAGATTTAGAAACAAATATTTCTGAAGCTGAGGTTGAAAGCGCCATAAGACAATTTTCTGTTGGAAAAGTTCCTGGAATAGATGGTCTCTCTATAGAATTTTATCTCTACTGTCTAGAAATTTGTGTTCCATATCTTACAAAAATTTTTAATTTTATACTGGAAACAGGAGAGATGCCACAAGACATGTACATGGGAATAATTTCCCTTCTGTACAAAGGCAAGGGCGACAAAGATGAAAGAAAAAATTGGCGTCCGCTCAGTATGTTAAATGTAGACTACAAAATCTTTGCAAAAGTTTTGACAAACAGACTCTCAAAGGTGATGCCAAACTTGGTGAAATTTGACCAAACTTGTGCTGTCAATGGCCGAGATATTAGGGACGGAATTCTGAGTCTAATGGGAACCCTGGACTACGCAAATAGCAAGGAAAAATCTTGTATTCTTCTCTCGGTTGATCAAATGTCAGCATTCGATCTGATTGAGTGGGACTTTTTGACTCTTGTTTTGGAAAAATTTGGTTTCGGACGTAATATGAGGCGCTGGATAGGGTCTATTTATAGGAAAGGACTAGTACAAAGTTCACTTTTGCTTAATGGTTATTTGTCTCATCCTTTCAAGCTCAAAAGAGGAGTACGGCAAGGTTGCCCTCTTTCGCCGCTTTTGTATGTTCTCTGTAATGAAACGTTTCTAAATCATGTGCGAAACGTTTGCACAATACGGGGAATCAAAATTTTAGGCAGGGAATACAAAGTTACGGCTTATGCAGACGACACTAATTTCACTCTGACGGATTTCGAGTCAGTTAAACAAATTTTCACTCAATACAGAGAGTATGAAAATATTTGTGGAAGCAAACTTAAAATGGAGAAAACAGCGCTTCTTTTGAGTGAGAGTGCAACCAAATTAAGCATCCCCCAGGAATTCAAATCTTTCTTGAAAAATGAAATAAAAATCTTCGGTGTTCATTTAAGTAGAAACGGTATTCAGAACCCAAAAACAGAGGAAAAGTTTAAAGAAATTTTAAATTCACTCGGTGCATCAACACCTCCGAAGCTTTCTTCTGTTTATGCAAGAGTGACCAATCTAATGACTTACACTTTATCGAGTCTTTGGTACACTACGTGGTTCACAAGTCCTTCAAAAAATGTTACGGAAGGTTTTCGAAAACGCATGGAAACCTACATTTGGCATCCTATAACAAATAGGATCGTAATTAGTACAGACTGTGCCAGTCTTCCCAAAAATAAAGGAGGTGTAGGATTTCCGAACGTCGATTTAAGAATTTTAAGTCAAAGACTAGCCATATTAATCCGCCGGAAAATAGGAGCAGCCCAGGCATGGCATCGAATTTTCGATCATTTTTATGGTCAAATTGAAGAGAAAGGCATAGTCAGTACAAATCGCTCTAAAGTTCCAACTTTTTACAAGGAACTGCGAAAAGCAACTTTAGCTCTAAATCTGGACATACGACCGGACAGAATAATCATAGAAGGAGTCCGTTACTCTGTCGATGCTGTTAGAATCAAGCAAATCTATGAAGCTTTCCTTCTTAAAAAGTTTTCTAAGAAAGCGGAATTGATTGCCAACCGTTGGGTGGAAAAGTTTCCTGCAATTCCCAACGAAGACTGGGAATATGTTTGGGGCTCCATGAGAACCAAATTCGTCGAGAGTATAGCATTGAACGTCCATTTGCATTTGGTACACAATACCCTCATAACAAACAAGCGACTCCATTTAATGAACCGACACATTTCCGAAAATTGCGAATATTGTTCGCTAACTTTGCAGAGAAATGTTTCCGAGGACTTAATCCACACTTTTGTGGAGTGCCCTCGAGTTAAAACTTTTTGGATCAATGTAAATCTGTTAATAAAATCAGTGGCTTTACCTTCTCAAACCTTTTCTCGGCGAAATTTACTTGCCCACGAGAAAATACTGGGCATTGTAGTCAGAAAAAATCAAAAACTGTTAATGAATTTGAATTTACTGATTCAAGAAGCCCAAGGAGCAATTTGGCATACTAGAAATATTAAGCGCTACTCCGATATTTGGGACGTGTTCATTAAGTCTCTTGGAAGAATTGCTAGAAATGCAAGTGCACTGTCAGATTTTAGCCTAGTACATAGGAAATTGGTGGGGGATTTTGGAATTTATAAAATTAATGATCATGTAATTCTAACCCTAAAAGATTTTTAAACAGTTTTATTATGATGTGAATGTGTCTCCCAAATTGTGAACACACACATATATATTGTTAATTGTTTATGCTTTGCAATTTGTTTCATTGTAGTAGATTTTGCATATACCTGTTAAATATATTACATGAACATGTTAACTAGATAACTGCTTGCATAATAAAAGTATAGTAGTCCCATGATTTGGGAGAGACTGTGGGCAATTGGAATTTGTTTTTGGTCAATCATCCGAATGTCCACCAAATCCGACCCTTCCAAAATCCCCAAAAATGGTAATCCGAAAGTTCCCTTAAATTTAAAAGAAGCCGATCTCCCATCCCCATTAGCTGTTTCCGGGGTAGAGTAGCATGACGCACTGTAGTCCCAAATTTCCACTTCGTTACCTTGAACACTAAACCAACACCACCAGAACATTTTTCGAGAGAGCTTTTGGAACCGACCGCTGGCGACGACAGAACGAATGAGACTGATCAATTTTCCGATTTTTGCTCCTTTTATAGATTTTTGTCAATTCCCAAAAGGTAGTTAGCGGTCCCCCGGGACCAAGATCAAAAGAACCGACCTATTAGGTCATTAATCAAACTCGACAAACTGTCCCCGGAGGTTAGATAAATAAAACTCGGCGTGGTCCCATGGGGATAACATATGGTGAGCGTGGGAAAAAGTAAAATTTAAGATGACGTCCTCCCAAGGGAAGGTAGATTTTAAGATGAGAGAGATTGACTAGGGCGTATTGTTCAAACTAGATCCGTGATTTAGAGTCACTCCTACGTTACACCAAGCTCGCATTTTACAACCTTTACAGATTTCGCTCCTTACCTGTCTTGTCCTAATTTCGAACTACCTACGTTTTGTGCTCCGAGTCACTCCGAACTTGCACCAATCGCACTCCAAGTATACTTTTTCTGATATTTCATGGAATCTGTCACCCCTGTCAATCTCTCTCATCTTAAAATCTACCTTCCCTTGGGAGGACGCCATCTTAAATTTTACTTTTACCCACGCTCACCATATGTTATCCCCATGGGACCACGCCGAGTTTTATTTATCTAACCTCCGGGGACAGTTTGTCGAGTTTGATTAATGACCTAATAGGTCGGTTCTTTTGATCTTGGTCCCGGGGGACCGCTAACTACCTTTTGGGAATTGACAAAAATCTATAAAAGGAGCAAAAATCGGAAAATTGAACAGTCTCATTCGTTCTGTCGTCGCCAGCGGTCGGTTCCAAAAGCTCTCTCGAAAAATGTTCTGGTGGTGTTGGTTTAGTGTTCAAGCTAACGAAGTGGAAATTTGGGACTACAGTGCGTCATGCTACTCTACCCCGGAAACAGCTAATGGGGATGGGAGATCGGCTTCTTTTAAATTTAAGGGAACTTTCGGATTACCATTTTTGGGGATTTTGAAAGGGCCGGATTTGGTGGACCCTCGGATGATTGACCAAAAATAAATTCCAATTGCCGACAGTCTCTCCCAAATCCTGGGAACCAAAGTTCGTCTCCATCTCTGCTCCCCCTTATCCCAACAGTCCTCTTAAGGGCTACCTGCATATATTGTACATGTCTAATTGCAGTAAATAATCGCTTAGAAAACCCAAAAAATATAGAAAAATATAAAAAAGCCAAAAAAGCCAATAATTAGCTACGCCGGGTTCCAAGCCCCGGGGGAAGAACGCAGAGGGGTGGTGATGAGGAAAAAACAATGGGGAAGACATAAAAAGGCATTTAGAAAGGGTGGTGACGTCATGCAGTACAATCCATGTTTAAGGGGGGGGGAGTCGCTTTTTGACCGATTTTTCGACCATCTCCGATTTTGCTCATTTTCACATATTTTGTAGTCCTAATGGGTCCCTAAAACAAGACAGGTGCGTTTTGCGTAATATTGCTTCTATCGTTCTGTAGGGACCTTCAAAGGTTATCTCGGCATGTGTTAGACATAGGAAAATGAAAAAGTTAGGTTAAAAAGTTTGTGGCAGAAAAATTTTTCGCTGTATGCAAGATACAGCGCTGCAACCTTGTTGTACATGTTAAGGACATATTAGAGAGTGCAAATAACCCTTCTGGAACAATTCTGTTGAGTGTCGAATTTTTGGCGATTTTTCAAAGTCAAAATTCCGGAAAATTGGTGCTTTCTGTACCACGAAAAACAGGACCAGCAAAACATATTCGCCTCTCCTGCACGATTGGCAAAAGCTACGGAAATCGCTTATAGATAGTTGCACTCTACGCATACACAGAATTCTTATGACAGTAGTTGCAAATTTCTACCGTTTGTAGTGCTCTCAAAAAACTTGCCACAAAATGGGCTAATTTTGCCAAAAATCATCATTTTGCGCAATTTTCACGTTTTTGTAATAATTTCTCACTCATTACCCACTCGAAAGTCACCAAAATTGGCATATAAAACTCTCAATGCCTGCCTGACATTAAGGTAAAGGCAAATGCTTAAAGGTAGAACTTTTCTGTCGTGTCGGCTCCTTTGATCTCTGATAGGTCACAAAAAGTCAATTTTTGAAATTTCCAAAATATAGACAAATTGGGTATGATTCGATAGCTACCGATGAGCTGAACAACTTTTCTAATAGAACTATGTGTCTGAAATGTAGTATCTGAAAGTTAGAGTAAGTTAAAGTTTGAGGGCACAGTTAGCTGAAAAAGGCTCAGTTCACAATTGATGAATGTATTGTGAACGACTGGATGGATATTCTAGAGTCGTTTTAGCATTAAAATATTAGCCTACCCACACGAATTAAATTGCCATATTAGTTGACCAAAATTTCGGTACCGTTCTGTCTCAACATGACTTTGGAGGGCAAATCGCAGTGATTTTCAAGTTTTCCAACTTTCTAGCTGAATATCTCTGTCACTGGTTAGTTTCGAATTCTAATGTTTTGTCTTGTTTTTGAGAACATATGTACCTATATTGTGTATGAAAATGAGCGAAATCCGTGACTATCGATTTTGACCCAAAGCGACCCCCCCCCTTAAGGGGTGGGAGGGAGTGGGAGAGACAAATTTGGGATTGGGATTGAATGTCGAAAAACTCGCCCTATGCTACTAGTGTCTTAAACTGAAGCTTAACAACAGAAACCAAAAACTCTTATCTCAAATTTTGCTGAGAAGCTGTATATATGTAGTCAGTCTTCCGGTTGGCAGAACACAAACCCGAAATCTGTATCTCACACAGAACACACAGATGCATGCTATTCACTCCAGTTGCTGGTGTTTAATGGGTGCACGCCTTAATACGACGACGAGCGGCTATTGCCAAAAAATTGTAAATTTTCGATTTCCAAATTTTATACCAAATTTGAAGGTCGTGATGTTCTTAACATTTGTCTTCTTACACCAGGTCTCCACAAGGCAGGTATAAGTGACTTAAAGTTTGACCTAAGTAGGATTTTTCTTGTTCGTACTTGACATTAGTGTTTTAGAACGGCAGGGTGGAACCGGCCGGCGGCCGCCCGCCGGCCGCCGAAAAATGTCAGTGGCCGGCCGGCGGCCAACGGCCGGCCGGCCGGCCGTGGGCCGTTCGTGGCCGGCGGCCACCGGCCGGCCGGCCGCCGGCTGGCCGGTGGCTAGCAACACACATTCTTGAGTGTCTCAGCCAGAAAATTGCTAAATATTTAAATTATGCATTACAAAGACAATGAAAATAATTTTTACCTGATCTACTTGGATAAAGTTCACCTTCAGTCTTCAATTTGTTTTGTAAATATTCGTAGCTCTGTTAAAATTGCAGTGTTAACCACAAATATTTGTGATAGGCCGGCGGCCAGCCGCCGGCCAACGGCCAGCCGGCGGCTGAACGGCCGAACGGCCAACGGCCGGCCGCCGGCCCGACGGCCAGACGCTCTGCCGGGCCGGCCGCCGGCCGAAAGCCGACGGCCGGCCGGCGTCGCCGGCTGCCCGGCCGTTCTAAAACACTACTTGACATAGCCTAATGATTAATATTGTAATAAATACCTGCGCGCAGCGCTTTAATTTGGGGTTTCGGCCAAACTGTAATCGTTTGTAGTCTTTTTCCGTCGTATTCCTCAACAATATTGGTGCAAATTGTCAGTTGTAAGGATTTTAACTGCAATTCGTTTAATTGACCGCTCTCGAAAAATTTTGTTTTGTTATGGGACCACATGTATATTTGGCCTGAACGTAAGTGAAATCGGAAGCCATAAAACTTTGTATCCAGCTACCTCCTTCTCTTCAGAAGTGATTTTGTCGTTAACGTCAATTTTTTGCTTTGAATCAAAAATCAAAACTAAAAAATCAAAATAAAATCAAAAATCAAAATTATGGAAATTTGAGGATTCATCAAAAATGAAAAATCAAAACTACATGATTTGTCACCTGCATCAAAAATCAAAAATCAAAATTCCAAAAATTAGCCCTTCATCAAAAATCAAAATTCAAAATTCTGAAAAAGACGAAATTAAAACAGCCCTAGTGTACTGCATAAAGGAATTCTTCACGCCATTCCGCTTTGGGATTTTGGTGTAGCCGCTATAGTTTTGAAAAATAGTCGGAGAAAGTTTTAAATGTACCTGAAGTCGGAACCTAAACGCTTTCCTTCTACAGTTGACATTCTTGCTAGCTTGCTTGGAAGAAGTGGGGAACAAGTGCGTTCTCGCACAGCATCAGCAAAAACGTTGGCTAGGACTGTCGTGCCACCTAGCTTAACAAATTGATGATTGACGCTACGATTAAGTTTTAGAAAATTTCTAAACTTGTTTTGAAATGGGTTGTCAAAGTCGCTTGAGGACAATTGCCATCATTATCTCCACTCTATCCTATGATTGGTAAATTGTAATTTTAATGTAGTTATAGTAATGTATCATAATTGTAACTGCACTCATGAATAATGCATACTTGCAAAATATTGTATTTAATATCATTAGAAATATTGAAATTAGATCAGCTTTTCCGTTCTTTCTTATAACTTTTCAGCAGCCTTCATTTCCTTCGAAATGATATTTTGAAGACATTAAAGATGCACAATACCACTTCGAAGACACTTATCACAGAACCGCCAATCAGTATTCCGAGAATTCCACCAAATTCTGCCAACATCTTGGAAATCTACAATGGTATTCATCCTCTGTTGCTGCCGTTTAACTCTTTAATTGAATGAATTGGAAAAGCCTTAAAGCACTCCATCTCTAAAGAGTCGTTGGACTGTTGAGAAACACGTTTTGCCATATCGAGCCTGGTTGCAGTCATCGAAATTTTGTTCCAACGGAACCATTTCTGTATGGGCTCAGTAAATCGGTAACGTTCAGAGACTCGAGTTCTTAGGCAAGATAACTTACTGTATATTTGAAATTACAGGTTGATTAAATTAAAAGATTTGAAGCCATATAATGTCAACATTACTGTAAAACAATTAAGCGATCCGCATCTTCAACATCTTTACATCAACATAAAGCTTCAACATCCGTAACCAGGCCAAATTCATAACGGTCAAAAAAGCAGATCTTATTTTGTCTGCTGACCTACTGGATATTTGGTTCTGAGTCAAAAAATACATTGTACTCCATCTGTGGCGCATACTATTAATATTTTATATCACGTCCGGCTCAACTAAATTAACCAGAATGTTAAATATCAGCAACTCAGAAAGGTTGAAATCAGCGTAACAAACTAGTCTCAACGTCCGGGGATGTGGCTCAGCGGTAGAGCGTTCTACTCAAGATCCGAAGCTCGGCGGTTCGATACCCTTCCTGGACACCTTTCTTCCCATCTTTCAATCCTGATTTCAACCTTTCACATGAAGATAAGTGAATTTGGTTGAAATGTTTTGCCCTTTTTCTTATTACCTCATATACTGGATGCTCCTCAAACTGCAAAGCAGAGGATGTCTGCATGTATACTTTGACAATGGCCTCACTAAAAGAAAACTGACAAACGAGTGATTAATTTCGCGTTAGCTCGTGCAAAGTCAGTGATTTCCTGTGTAATGATTTGATTTTGCCGGACTGTGGGATCGGCAGTCGAAAATGACAAACATTACAACACAGAGCTAGTATACAACTATTATAATACAACAGGTGGAAATGTGTCACATCCAGTTTATGAAAAGAGTGCATATATAATAACTTAGAGTGTGACAAGCGTTACGCTCTTAGTTATTAGGCTTGCGACATGATCAGCACGATAAACGGCTGCCACCCCACAAATTAGGCCAATCATTTCAAAGAAATTTGCACGCTATCGTTACGTGTTACGTTACGGAAACACAACTAGCCAGTTGGTTCAATGTGCGTCTGTTGCGAGCTTCAGCAACGCTTTAAAGCTATTCTGCGGTGACTTCTACCTCAGGCCCGCACCCAGGATTTTGAAAAGGGGTGGTAAGGTAAAACACAACGGGGGTCTGGGGGGCGGAGCCCCCAGAAGTTGAAGAATGTTTGCATTTTTGCCCAAAAACAGTACATTGGACGTATATTTCTCGCAAAAAGTGCATTATCGCGCCGAAGGCGGCAAAAATTTTCCATTTCGTCGTACCAAAAAGGGGGATCTAGACCCCTTGAACCCCCCCCCCCCTGGGTGCGGCCTTGAGTAGAATGGGCAACGTCTTTCCTTCTACTATACATGCAGAATTAATAAACATGAGTTGACATGACTGTGATTGCTACATCAACAATAGTATTTCTATACCTCCTACCAGTGAGGGTAGAAATGTCTTTCTTCTTGGAAGTTTTCATTAAAATACTAAAGTCTAAGGCGTGAATACCCAAAACAGTGTTCACCTTTGTTCCAACTTTCGTGTTACTCTTCTTGTGCCCTATTTCTTTAAAGATTAAAATGGTCGGATTAAACGGATTAAAAACCAGCAGGATTAAAAATTTTAATCTCTATTTCTTTATTGCAGGAGTAAACGGATTAAACAGATTAAAATTAACTCGTTTAATCCTACTATTTTAACTCGCAGATTAAAATAGTTAATTTTAATCTGTTTAATCCTGCAATAAAGAAATAGAGGTTAAAAGTTTTAATCATGCAGGATTTTAATCCGTGGGTTAAAACTAATCCATGCGTTATTTCTCTATTGCTGGGATTAAATTAACTGGGAGCAGTTATTGGACTTGTACGATCTGAAAGCGCAAAACTTGCCCGATTCAACTCAGTTCTGGAGCGGATATGCTTTCAATAAATGATGTAGATCGGATCGGTTGCTAAAATTCAGTTCCAATCCGATCCGACAATTAGCTGTTGACCTGATCCGATCTAGACCAGGATCGGGCCGATTCGCTCCGATCCGAAAATAAATTAAGGAGAGTTCCTCATGAAAAAGTTTATGGTCACTGATTATGCGCATTTTCACATAAAATATTGTCACATAATGTCCTGTGCATCGAGATTACATTTTGAGTAGTAATAGTAACCCAATAAAACTGGCTGAAAATGACGGTGCCGCTGCAAAAACAGACAATTTACACCTGAACTTCCTTGAGAATGGAGCTTCAATCGGTTGCACATATGTTTATTAATTGATCTAAACAAAGAATTCCGAGTAGTGTTTAATGGAGAAAATCTACCTTAGAGGTTTGTTTAGTGATTTTAAGGAGTAGCACGAGCACCGTCGTTTGAAAGCATTGACCACAATAAACATTGAACAGCCGATAACTTGAATTTCACGCGTGTCCGGATTATGGTGGAAAAAGCAAAAATGATACTCACTATGAGAGATTGATGTATATAAAATTTGTCAAATTACGAAAATTTGAAAAATCCCTATTTTCAAAATTTTCCTAAAAATCTACATTGCCGAGCCAGAGAAATATGGAATCCAAGCAGAGCTAACCAGAATCAGGTGGTATCGTTCGAACTGATTTGTCATAAGCTGTGATCTGTAGGAATTAGAATTTTCAATTAGGCATCCCAGTTTTCAAAATATTTCATTCATCGAAGTTGCTGACCCCCAATTTCAGCGCAGCTGAGCACTCAACTTTGGCTGTTCTGAAAATTCAAAAATTAATAAAAAAATTTAAAGGCATAAATTAAAATTCCGCTTCTTACAAATCACCATTTGAGGTCGTCTTTACAATTTAAAATGGATGTTGAAGTGCTCCGTTTTGTCATTGGCGAGATTTCTTTGGCGCACCTAAAAATCCAGCACTTTTTCCGTTTTCTATGTTTAACACAGTATGAAGGCCTCCACTTTGAGCTGAAATTTAATTTTTTTAAAAATTCGGTGACACGGTCAATAAAATGCTACTTATGATAAAACATCGGTTCGGCTAGCAAAATTAATAGTAAACATCAGCTACAATGTTTTCCAAGAATTGAAATATTTAGCAAGCAGCAATAGCAATGTTTAATGGTGACAAACGACATTAGTTTCGATTTTTTTCAAAAATAGCTACTGTTGACAAATTCATTATCTGGCTACGCTGTGGTCAGAAATGTAAAAATACACTTATATAATTAAAGTTGGGCTTCCTTTGACTAAAGAGATGCGTTACAGTTTTCATGAGTTTACAACTTTTTCTCTCTACATACCAATCAAACAAGTGTAGACTCTAACGGAAAGGCACCAAGAAGAAGAAGAAGTTATATCAAAGTAACTCTAGGGTCTATTTCTTTAAGGATTAAACGGATTAGATTAAAATTAATCCGCATTAAAGAAATAGCTAGCAGGATTAAACGGATTAAATTTTAATCCTGCGAGTTAAACGAGTTAAACTACTGCTTTTAATCCGACCTTTAATCCTGTTTCTTTAATCATGCAGGATTAAAATTTTTAACCTTACCCTATTTCTTTATTACTTAGCAGGATTAAAAATGAAAGAGTTAATTTTAATCCGACCGCAGAAATTTCTATTTCTTTAAGGATTAATTTTAATCCGTTTAATCCTGCTGGCTAATTTTGAACTGATTTTTAATCCCCGTGCTGCTACTGAGGTTAAACGGGTTAAAAACTAAAACAGCGAAAAGTCGCATTTACAATCAGCAAATGCACATATATAGACGGCGCTGTCAGTGCCGTAATCACATTTACTGCATTTTCATTGGATATTTGATGTCAGTGTTGAGCTTTGCTATTCTTAAAAACTCAACTTTTATGTTAGCTAAATAAAAGAATCTGTTAAAATGGTTAAAGTTATTTTCTCAAAATTGCCAACCGTTTTTGAAACTGTTAGCAAATTCGCAGCTTATAACAGTTTTTATTAAGCAAGCCGGACAATAGAAGCAAAGGCGCCAATTTGAAGGCATAAGTCACACAGGCAAATTAACGGAAGCGTTTCCCGTTTTCAGTCACTTGTCCCATAGGCTGTAAGATTAAAAACGTTTTTCCCTAATTGCGACCAACTTTTCTGCGATTGTGAAGCATCTACCATGCAAGCGGTAGGGTCGCCATTTAACACAAATACCACGGGACTCCTTTTTATTTACTCCGATTGGCGCTTTCTAGCTAACGTGGTTGCTTGACAAAGCTGTTAAAAGTAGACAAAATTCAGGTTGCGCCTACATTTAAGCTAATTTCTCTAAATCGAAAAGCGATTTTAAAACAATCATAAAGGTCCCTCCAGGTATCTGATACAGGTATTGAACGATCTAATCGATGTCTCTCGAAAAAGTATACTTAAGGTGGTGGTATCCTTTTGTGCAGTGCTTTTGTGGTGATTGTTTTGAAACGTTATAACTTTTGGAATTTTGGTAGTTTGAAAGAGCTTTATACATCATTTTAAAGCCTATACTTAATACATTCACACAAGCTTACGAAAATAGCAAAATCAGCAAAAAATTAGCAAACCTTTTCTGCAATAAAGGTTAAATATAAACAAAACGTTTCGAACATTGATTTCTCAAAGCTGTGGAATCGGCCAAAAGTTCTTTTTGCGCCAGGATATGGAGTACATGTGCACCGAGGGACATTTTCTGGATTTAGCCCAACAAGTCTTTATGCTCCATAAAATTCTCCAAATGTGCAGTGACACAAAATTTCGCAAATTTTAATTTCACAATTGGAAACGTCTTAGCTCAAACCGAGAAAATGCCCTTTCGCAATTATATATGCGAATTTTTATACAGCCAAAAATCACTTGAATCCATTGCGTGGTTTTTGAAAAATCGATGTTCGAAACAAAATATATAACAGCAGTTTTACCAAAAATGGATTTTCGGCCAAATCTCTAACTTAAAATAACAAAATGCAGCTAATAGCCATTGATGAAATGTGCTGCGAGACTGTGCATCTATTGAGAGTAAATAAACCAAAATTGGCAGTAATTTTGAAAAAACCGATTTTGTCGAAAACGGCCATTTTGGACACCCAAAATCGTTTTTGGCTTATAGTGACTTAACCACTAGAAATAGCTGAAAGGTTGTAAAAGCAAAAATGTTCATTTTGGTGCCCTCTTTCTAGTCATACCAACCATTTCGGTGTATCTACTACGTACTGAGAGAATAATGGCAAAAATAAAAAATTTCTTATCATTTTACCGAAAATGCGGAACTGGTTCCAGAATGCCAAAGAGCACCGAAATAACATATTTGCTACTATTTCTACTTTCATAAAGAATTGAACCCTATATATAGGGTGAAATATACATAAAAGGAAACCACCACCTTAAGCCAGCTAAAAATTTGAAAAATTATGTACTTTTCTTCTAAAATTCCAAAATTAACTTATACTGAATTTATAAGAAAGCTAGATAGCAAACGGAATTCGATATAGAAACCTTTTTCACATCGGTGACAAATTTTTCGGTTCTTTTGGACATTCTTACACATCGAAGAAACAAGAAAAAACTGGATTTTTCAAAATAAAACATCTTGCCATTCACTTTAGTGCGACTGGAAACACACCCACAAAAAATTTGAAATCAATTGGGCAAGTTTTGCGCTTTAAGTAGTACAAAGGCTAATTCGAAGTTCCAAAAAACTACTTCAGTTAATTAATCCCAGAAATAAAGAAATAGCGCCTGGATTAGTTTTAACCCGTGGATTAAAATCCTGCAGGATTAAAACTTTTTTAACTTCTATTTCTTTATTGCAGGATTAAACAGATTAAAATTAATTAGTTTAATCTGCGAGTTAAAACAGCAGGATTAAACGAGTTAATTTTAATCTGTTTAATCCGTTTAATCCTGCAATAAAGAAATAGAGGTTAAAAGTTTTAATCCTGCTGGTTTTTAATCCGTTTAATCCGACCGTTTTAATCTTTAAAGAAATAGGGCCTATGTGATTCAGACTGGCTATATTTGAAAACTGAAACCGAGGCCTAAACCTGAACAATTGTACACGAAACTAAGACTAGGTAATCAATTACTTGTCTTGGGTCAGCTATGTGTGGGCCGCTTGACAAATGTTTGAGAACCCTTACAATTTTCTACTACTTACATGTCTTTAGTCCACGTCTGCAACAAAAAGGAAAACAGTATGCAACATCTATGGACTCAAATAAAAATTAAATTGGAATTATTTCGGATTGTACCGCAATAGTTCAAGCGGAGCAGCGTTCTAATTATTGAAGGTTACTCTTGTAGCTGTTTCTTTACTCCATTCATTAATACAGTAATTAATAATATATAATACAATATATAATATATAATATATAGTAGTAGCTCCAAATGTGCGTCTACCCCTAAACTGCGTCAAAAAATTTTCAAGGTCCTCTAATTTTCTTAATCCTCAACATGTGCTCTATTTTGTGATGTGCAATTTTATTTAAATTAACAAGTTCTAGAATTTATTAAATTTCATTTCGTAATTTAAGTCAGAACCCCCTAAAGTGCGTCACTCCAGCTCTTGATAGGACAAAAATACTAATACAGAAAATGAAAGTTTGATTTTTGTTAGTTTTCTACTTGAAAATATTAATTTTAAAATGGTTAAAACCCAAATTCCAACGTAATAGAAGAAAATCAAAGGTTATTGGAATTTTCAAGTTTAAAATTTTCCACTTCAATTCCGATATGTTGAAGGCCTAGGGCACACAGGATAGAGACCTCTTAATTGTTGAATTTAAGCTTATATTTGTTGAAACTTGCTAAGACTAAATTACACATGCTGATTCTGATTTTGGACGTGAAATTTGTGACAAATATCATGTTTTTAGTAAAAAAACAGCAGGTGGCGCACATTCGGACTCTATGTGACGCACATTTGAACACTAGCGACGCACATTAGGACATAGTCCTTAAAGTGCGTCAAGGCTAAATTTTTATTAATTAAAAAATCATAGAGATTGTTGTGTACCAAATAGGTCGTAAAATTGATAAAATATCTTTAGAATATGTTAATTAACCATCAGAAGAAAGTTTCAGCTTTGTGCGATAATCACAGCTTTTGGTAAAAATCAAGAAAGTCAAAAAGTCAAAATCGCACAAAAAAAGTGACGCACATATGGAGCTTCTACTATAATCATATAATTACTGTCTTTTTGGTTTTACATTTCGTCATTTTGTCAATGTCTTTGAGTTGTCACCTCCTTCTTAACGGACAAGATATTGTTTCAGCTGTCATTTTTGGTTGTTTAGCACTTTTGGTATTATGGGTATGTCAGCAGTCAGCCTTAACTCCACGGCGAGTGCAGAACTGCAGAAGGTTGAGATTTGTCTCAAAATAATTTCCACTTTCGAGACTTTCTGAAAATCTTCTGAGACATTTCACGAATTTGTATAGATTTTGCGAAAACAGTTTTGCACGCAAATATGCAAATACAAAACATGTTTCGAGACATTTTTCAAATATTCCTTGAAAGTTTTCAATGTTTCGAGTCAATTTTGATTGTCATTTTTGCAACTTTCGAGACATTGGGTGACAACTTTCAAGTAGCTTTTTTCAACTTTCCAGACACCGTCTGCCCTCGCTGTGGAAATAAAGCGGACATCCCATTATAAAAATGCCTGAGCCTGTAAACCATGCCGTTACTATCCTCGTGACACTTACTGAGTTTTTCATCTTGTAGAGAGTTGATGATATTTCGTAGAAGTGTTCGCTAAATTGTACAAAAGAAAAACAATCCTCTCATTGGTTTAACTTGTACAGTTTGACTTGTACTCTCTGCTAGCTTAAACCAAGAGTTCATAATACCAAGAGTATGACACTCAGCTCTTCCTTATAGAATAAGCTTGCAAGATGCTCGAAACATTAAGGCCAAAATCTCGGGGGGGCTTCTCAGCGTGTAAACATACAACGCTGACATTTTTCAAAAACGGGCGTTTTCGATAAATTAAATACTATAACTTGAGCTAGGAAAATCTTACAGCAATAATTTATATATCATTATGTTGCGTAGAACGAGATCTTTTTAACGATATAAAAATTATGTAAG
>JASAND010005290.1:0-10398 GCA_030248195.1 Trissonchulus latispiculum
GCTACTGGAGATAGTTGGAAGGCTGAAATTTTGCATACAAAGGTTATTAGGCATGGGGAATGCACTGGTGGTGTTACTTTGGTGATCCGACCCATGGCTGGCCAGATCTGGTTCAACTGGTTCAACGTTGAACCAGTTCCTGGTTCAAGCTACTGGAGATAGCTGGAAGGCTGAAATCTTGCATACACGGAATTTGTGATTGCTGCTACCACAGTTGTGGCAGCGTCCCCAAAAACTAGACGGAGGACAAGTAGGAAAAATGCTCCTTGCAGTCGCATGAAAAAGTTAATATGAGCTATGATGGTCAACTTTTAAATGTGTCAAGGACAAGATTTAAAATGTTTAATATGAGCCAACATCTAAATAAGTAGAGGACGAGATGTAAACGGCTAATATGAGCCGCTACGTTTCTCTTGGGCTCATATTGACGCGACTAAAATGGCAAACATAGATACAGTTTACGGTTAGCATATAAGCATCAGTGTTTATAAACGATTTGATTGGCTTGGGAATATATTGAATTAATGTGATGATTGCGATGATAACTTCAAATGTGATTTCTCAAGATTTCACAACATAAGTTCCACATTTTCGTTTCTTCATTAGATTGGACTTCGGTTTCGTTTTGTTGACTTATATGGTGGCCTTAAATGTGTATATACTTGGATGTAGCGGTGGAGAAGAAAACATTTACGTACAGCGTTGCAAAATTAATGTTTATGCGTCGTTATTCATGCAAGCCATTTCAGTGTTGGATTGAAAGTAAGCAAAAGCTAAATGAGCGTCAATATGAGCCCAAGAGAAACGTAGCTGCTCATATTAGCCGTTTACATCTCGTCCTCTACTTATTTAGATGTTGGCTCATATTAAACATTTTAAATCTTGTCCTTGACACATTTAAATGTTGACCATCATAGCTCATATTAACTTTTTCATGCGACTGCAAGGAGCATTTTTCCTACTTGTATGGATTCAAATTGTACACTACTCGGGAAACAAAGTGGGGGGGGGGGGTCAGTAGAAATGTGAAACAGACGAGCAGAATCAGTGTTAGTATTCTCGTGGTATTTTAGAGTAATAGCAAGGATGCTACGCGAGATAAGCTGATTCTTCGCCAACTCCGTTCGGAAATTTCGCCAACTGTGGCGAAAACTTCCACGATGCAGGCGAAGTAAACACATTCACAGTTCATTCGCCAAGATTTTTCGGACTTTCGCCAACTTTGGCGAATAGGCCCAACTTGTTCACGAAGTAAACTCATCCATTATTCATTCGCCAACTTTTTTGGGACTTTTCGCCAACTTTGCCGAAAGTGCCTAAACCCGTTCGCGAAATAAAATCACGCAGAATTTTTCGCCAACTTTTTCGGACTTTTCGCCAACTTTGCCGAAAGTGCCCAACTCGTTCGCGAAATACACAATCGCTGAAGTTTTTTCGCCAACTTTTTTCGGACTTTTCGTCAACTTTGGCGAAATTCGCCAATTTTTCCCGAAATTTCGCCAATTTGCCAATTTCGCCAACGGTCATTCTTTCGGTGAAATGTACCGTATATATATACTAGAGGGGCCCCACTGAAAATGGTAGCTGCCAGTTGTGATACTTTGGGTTTAAAGAAACGAGGATTCTGTGTTTTCCAAAGTCAACTTGCGGCGCTGTGCAATCTGACTGTTATTTATCTTTGCTTGCATCTCGACTCGTATAATATTATGAAATTCAAAATTCAAAAGATTTGAAATTTTTGGGTTGTCTTCTAAACTTCTTTGCTAAACCCAGTTATTCACCATTTTTGGAGTTGAATCGGTGTTCTTCAAAGCCAAATTAGGCTTGTTATATTATTTCACCCCGGGCTTAACCCTGATTATTTGAAAACTTGCTTAACATTGGCCCTTGATCTTCCATGTTTCCTGTTTGCTTAAACCATGCTCGGGGAATGTCGTGGTAGCCCCCCAAAAGTGATACGCAACGCTATGCGCTCTGGACTTATTCTACTGGGGGACCTTTTCATAAAAATCCTTACCCCCCAAAAGTGGGTGCCTCTTTTGCTGCCAAAGTTTTCCCTGAACAAATAGCCCAGAAGGCCAAATTTTCAAAAATTTTCCGGCTTCGCTGGAGATTTTTTACTCTATTTTGCCTTTTTCAACACTAAATATGCTTATTTTGCGATAAAAATCAACGTTTACTGTGCATGCTAGAACAATAACGCTATCTTAGCATATTTTTAGAAAACTTTTCGCCCCCTCAATTCCTTGTCCCTCGGACTTTTGAGGGGGGGGGAAGAAAAAATCCCTAGAATAAGCCCAGCTTGCATCAGAATTCGTACAGTCATTTACTCATTTTCGGGTTGGTAGAATAGGGAAATCTTAGCGTCTGCTGAGCGTATTTTCGTTTTCTCGTTTTGTTTTGTAGAGTGGTTCCTCCTCAACCTTTCAAAATCTTTGGTCCAAGCTTGGGCTGATCGGACCCTACCTGTGGCCCAAGGGCCATTGTCTGTTGCAGTCTCGGGTCCTCTTCTGTTTTCTGCTCCTCATTTGTGGACGTGTTGTCAACGTCTATGTCCCTCTCTACTCAAAGTGGATCGGTAATTAATAATTGATATGTATAGTTCCACACTACGACTGTTGTTTCTTGCACTGTTACTCGCACTGCTTTTTACATCCTGCCTGCGGGAAATTGGGGATATTAGCACGTGAGGTTAAAGCATGCAAGAAAAACTTGAAAGACCTTGGTGCAATCCAATCTTGCGCAAAGTGTAGAACAGACCTTGTACTTGCAAAGCTAACAGTATGCTATTGATTTCCTTCTGTAGTGACTCTTAAGATCATCGTAACATCACTCTCATTGAAAAACCTTTAGAACGCTGAACAGAATTTTTTGTTTACGAGCAACTTCGATTTTGATAAGCCACTGTTACTGAAACATACAGACAACATGTAGCATTCGAAAAATCCTTCCAATGGTGTCCTGGGTTTTCTCTTGCCGAAAAATGTAGGGTAGACTAAAAAATTCGTCTTAATCGGAAAAGATTTTTGCCCAACAAACCTTAAAATTTGGCATTTTCTGGAGACCTTCTTGTGAGTGACTGGGGTTCGGATGTCCAAAAAGTGTGGGGAAGAGGTTATGCGAAACAGAAAATTCAGAAGTCATTGTATGAAATTTGCTGTATGTAATTTGGTGATGATAATATATTGTTTTCAGTGAACAGTCTGACGAAATCGGACGGGGCGTCTGCGCTGGTGTTTCGCTGGGACCTGATCCTGGTCTACGTTCTGCTTCGTGTGGGTCAGGGCGGTGCCGGCGCCGGTTAGCCTCAAGATATACTTATTTTGGATTTGGATAAAATTGTGTCTGACTATGTTGTTCTACTACCATCGATTACCATAAGTGTAAACAGGAATTTGGGGTGGGGGCCCTCCATCGAAATTTTTTTCTGTTTTGTTATGCAGAAAACGCATTTTCTGTTGCTTCTAATGACGAAAAATCAAACATACCCTGCAGCTAAAGTTTTTTAAAAATTTGCCCTAACATGCCCTAACAAGCCAATTTTGTGCTCCTTCGGCAAGCGAGGGGCCTGCCCCCCCCTAGACCTTGGTGAGGGTGTCCCTCCCCAAAATAACTTAAATGGGAATGAATCAAAGAGGGTTACACCTAATTGACGGCACATTGACAGTTTTGTTCCAGCACTATTAGATGATTAGAAAAGTTTTAAGCAATAGGGATGAAAATCCCAATTTAAAAAAATCGGGTTTTACTGTTGACAGGATTAATCATCTTCTCCGTTGTCTAATGTTTGCATTAGACGGAACTACTCCAGAGAATAGATGACGCTTTGTTTTTTCTGTCTTCGTGCTTTGCTTCTGCCTGCCTAATTATATTTGTATGTTTGTGTTCTCTGTTTTCTTCCAGGTGGTGGTTTGCTGAACATCACCCGTCAGTTTCTCTGGATTCGAGTGCAGCAGTTCACCACTCGGGAAGTCCAGGTCCGTCTCTATACCCATCTCCACAGGTTTGTGGCTTCTCTCTCTTTCTCCCTTTCTGAATTTTTTGGATAACACTTTTTACAGCAGGGCATTTTTAAAGGGGGGGTAATCGCACCTCCTCGGGATTTTTTGGGACCGAAACTTTTGCCAAAACAGGTGAATTTTCAAAAATTTAAGAACTTTTTACGTTTCTACATTAAAAATACCAATTTATTTTGACTTACGTACATTTGGAAAAATCTTCTCCCCTTCCTGAAACGCTCTTACACCCCCGGGCTCTCGAAGTTCCCCACCCCCGCGAAAAATACCCTCTACACATGACTTGAGAAAGTATTGGCAATTTGTAACAGCGTGTTTGTTTTTTAACGTAATTTCGATTACATTGGCTTTGTTGTATAATATACCCATTATGAATTTAGCATGACTAAGCTCCATCCACTGTTGTATAGCTTCAGTCACCATCAATATTCTTGAATCTTTGTGATGCGGGTTCATGTATGTAGTTACAGTTTGTTGTTCTGTATTTTGTAGTCTTTCCCTGCGCTGGCACCTGGGTCGAAAAACGGGTGAAGTCCTCCGAGTCATGGATCGGGGTACCAATAGCATTAATCAACTCTTGGGGTAGGTTCTGATACACACTACTATAGCCTCTATAACCGCGCCCATTGGCTCTCTTCTGTTTCGGACTAAGGCTTTGCCTTAGTGGCTGCAGGCAGGCGTTTTTCAGTATTTCCTTAAGATTACTACAGTGTCCTGGCATTTTTGTAGGGTTTTCTGGCTTATCCCTTTGAAAGTGGGGGGGGGGGGGTGCTACCGAAAAGTGGGGGGGCGAGTCCAAGGTATAAAATACCAAATTTTTTAGCGAACAATTTGCATTTTTTAGGTAAAAACACAAAACTCACTGTGTTTAAGTTTAAAATTAACTTATAAGTCCCTAAATTAGCTAAAAATTCAGAAAATTTTTGAAAATTTGACCTCAAAAACTTAATGTTTCTTCGACACTTTTGGGCGACCTTCAAAAAAGTGGGGGGGGGGGTGCCGAACAGTGGGAGGGGGGGTGCCAAAAGTGGGGGCTTTCGAAAATTGGGGGCCCCACCCCCCGCCCCACTAAAAAATGACAGGTCTCTATAATTAACCTGTCACGCAAAAGTGTCAGGTACTGTCAGCTCAGCTTCTCGGCTCGCTAGGAATGCGCGCGCTCCTTTTTGATTCCCGATGCATCGAGCGTGTCCGTTTTCAATTTCACACCTAGGGGTTCCCTGCAAAGCGACCACTGAAAAAAGCAACTTTTTTGGCTTTGTCAGAATGTTTACTGTTTTTATTGCCTAAATCCTCATTTTGTAGTCACAGGGCTGCCGCGGTTCCTTTTTTTCCTTTTTTTTCCTTTTTTTCGAGGTCGTCCTTTTTTTCCTTTTTTCTGCAAAAATTCCTTTTATTTCCTTTTTTTCAAAAATTTTCTGACAATTGACCAAAATGTGCCTAAAATTTAGTCTTACGGTATTAATTTCCAAAAATTTTCCGGCAACTTAATTTTTCAGTTTTATTATAGGATAGCTAAAGCTACATCCATTTTTACTTAATATCACTTACGAATTATGTAGGGGCGCGATTGCGCCCCTACATAATATGGGTATAAAGGCGTCTGCGCGGCCCCCCTGGAGACCGTGTTGGCCTGGTGCCAGCTAATTAGAGGTCCGGCGGTGGTAAAAAGGTTACCATCGTAAACAACTCGAGTAGTACTACAAGTACCACCATACTTTTGGTTCGAATTCGAAACTTCGAATTTTTGCACTAGGCGATAGTTACCGTGCGTTTGTTTTTTTTTCTCGGTGAATAACGCTTATTGGAAATGCATTTTACGGCTAAGTGTTGGAACGATGTGGGCATTTTGGCACCATACTACTATTATATGTTTGTAGACAGGATCCCCCCATGCAGGCCTCCTACTCTTCCTATTTTTCCTATTTTTTCCTATTTTTCTTTGATATTCCTATTTTTTCCTATTTTTGATGAAAATTCCTATTTTTTTCCTATTTTTTCATTATTTTTATCCAGTTTTGGATTATTTCAGTATTAATGTCTGAGATAATGTTTAGCGTATGCTTTAATCCCAGATTTTTACAAATTTTCGGCTTCGCCGACAAGTCTTTGCAATAGTATATATCACAATATTGTGGTTTCGCGTCAGATTGAAAGATTAATTTTCCAAATCTTTCGTTTAACTTACGTTAATTATGTATATATTATATAAACCTGGACTGTTAGCGAAGTTTGCAAATTGGCGAAAAGTCCTATTTATATACTTGGAGACATTTGCTGTTTTTCACCAACTTTGGGGTGAAAATAGCTAATTTTGACATTTTGCCGTTTTCGCCAGTTTGGAAAGTACGCCACCAGTCCTGCTTTCCGGGAAATGTACTGTAGATCAATCTTTTTTGATATTTTCCACGATTTTATGCGTAAAATATATGCTGCGTTTTTACGCAGTCGAACTTAAAACTACGCAGTCAAAAATAAAAATACGCACCAAGATACGCCGCCATAAAATTCGTAAGTTGGAATTTCAATAGTGTTGTAAATTAATTTCTTGTTACAATTTACCGATTATGGGCTCTGGTTTTTTCTGTGGTCAGTCAAAGTTTTGTGTCGCCTTGGTCTCCCTTACCTAGTAATGGGCACTGGATATTCGGATATCCGGAGAATGTCCGATTTGAAAAAATACCCGGATATCCGTGTATGTACGTTTCTGACAAAGTGATTAAAGATTAGCAAATCGTTGACAAAAATTCCAAAAAAATTTTAAATATTTTTCAAAACTGTCTCTGAAAATGTTTTTGAATCCAAGGTTGTCGCTTGGTTGCATGATAGAAATTCACAGCGTACCGAAAAATTGACAGACAAATTAAAAATTTAACTGCAAAATCGAAAAATTTTCTTGAAGTTACGTTTGGAATAGGCTTATAACCGGATATCCTTATATCCGTCTACGCAAAATAGGCAGACAGTTACTGAGCTCGGTTGCCCCAGAAGCTTTTTACAAAAGGTTGATAGTAAATTTCTCTTGTGAAAATGTTCACAAAAAATCACCCGCCGGTGGCGAAGCCAGAGGCCATGACAGGGACTCCAATACGTGGTTCGACAGCTTAGAGTTAGGACATGTTACGTGCATCATATGGAGAAGATGCGCAAAGTCCACAGGAAGTATATATATACCACAAAACAATTCAATTTTGGTCGGAGTTGTTCGAGGGCCGGATTTGGGTGGGTCTAGTGTTTTGGGCACCCTAGCCGGAGGATTTGAGCCTCGGCA
The DNA here is from genome assembly GCA_030248195.1 of Trissonchulus latispiculum. Classification (NCBI taxonomy): domain Eukaryota; kingdom Metazoa; phylum Nematoda; class Enoplea; order Enoplida; family Ironidae; genus Trissonchulus; species Trissonchulus latispiculum. Next base: position 7,288 of record JASAND010005290.1, read on the forward strand.
GCCAAACTTTATATACATGTGTCACAGGGTATTTTTCAGAAAGATGTTGTGGAGGGACGGCTTCCCGCCCCCCCCCTCGGGCCGGGGGGATTTCCGGGAGAGGAGATTATATGCAAAAATGAGCCAAAATGGAATTTTTTGGCTTATTTTGCATGGTGAAACACAAAAAGTTTTCAAAACTGCCAGGATTTAAGCCAAAAATAGCTAGTTTTACTTAAAAAATCTCTGGCGAAGCCTTTATTTGAAATTTTGACCATTTTTGGCAAAAATGTAGACCTCATTAAGGGGGAAGCCCAAAATCCCGGGGGGAAGGCATTTTCGGGGGGCCGCCCCCTGAAAAAAATACCCTGCCGTTACGGTTGGGGCTTGTGGCTATTACCATGCAGAAAATGTCGAATTCGGCTTCTTAGCCGTCCAGTTGGGCTTTGGTGAATTTTTTGGGTGATTTTTTTATGAACATTGCTATACCGTTGTTCTGCTGTGTTGTAACTAATCCTGAAGGTACTAAAAACTAAATTAATATATACTGTAAATTCAATATAGGCTTCATTTAACTTCCTATATTTTCCTATTTTTGTCTTCGAAAATTCCTATTTTTTCCTATTTTTTGCAAGAAAAAATTCCTATTTTTTCCTATTTTGTCAAAACTGCCCAGTAGGAGGCCAGCCATGCTACCTTTTTTTGGTCATTTTGGCACCTGGCCAATTTTGGCTCTGTGCCAAGGTCCCAAAGTCGGACTTTCGCTATTTTTCGCAAATTTTGGTCACACTTTTCTAGAACTGGGTAGAAGCTGGAGAGGTCTAGTATCTTTTGTTGAAAATTACCAGTAGGGGTGCATAAAGTAACGAGGGGGATTTTTTAATTTTGCTCCCTAGCTTTCAGGAGATGGGCCCAAACTTTGCATTTTTTTGGCCTGTTTGGGCTAAAAGTTTCTATTAGTCCCACTTTCACTGGAAATAGTCAAAAAGTCGCCAAAAACGGCGTTTTCGGCCTCGGGGTGGTCCCCATATATAGTAAATCGGGGTCGCTGAAAACGATGAGCATACTGCCGATACCGCCCGAAGTGACCACTGGTCAGCATGGCTCCCGTGGTTCCTCGCCCAGGGTCAAAGTTGGGAAAACTCACTCTAAACAGCGTTTTTCGGCGTCTTGGTCGGGGGCATATATAGTAAATCGACTACGCTCGTTTCAATGGGCATATTGCCGAAACCGACGGAAGTGACCACTGGTCACTACAGCCTATGGGGCCTATTGACCACTGGTCAAACTGCCTAAAACTGCGTTTTTTGTCGTTTTGGTCGGGGGCATATATAGTAAATCGACTACGCTCGTTTCGATGGGCATATTGCCGAAACAGACGGAAGTGACCACTGGTCACTACAGCCTATGGGGCCTATTGACCACTGGTCAAACGTCCTAAAACAGCGTTTTTCGGCGTTTCGGTCGCGGGCATATATAGTAAATCGACTACGCTCGTTTCAATGGGCATATCGCCGAAACCGAAGGAAGTGACCACTGGTCACTACAGCCGATGGGGCCTATTGACCACTGGTCAAATGGCCTAAAACTGCGTTTTTCGGCGTTTTGGTCGGGGGCATATATAGTAAATCGACTACGCTCGTTTCAATGGACATATTGCCGAAACCGACGGAAGTGACCACTGGTCACTACAGCCTATTTGGCCTATTGACCACTGGTCAAACTGCCTAAAACTGCGTTTTTTGGGGTTTTGGTCCGGTGCATATATAGTAAATCGACTACGCTCGTTACAATGGCCATATCGCCGAAACCGACAGAAGTGAACACTGGTCCCTACGGCCTAGGAGCCCTATTGACCACTGGTCACACGGCCTAAAACAGCGTTTTTCGGCGTTTTCGTTGCGAGCATATACTAAATCGACTACGCTCGTTTCAATGGTGATATTGCCGAAACCGATGGAAGTGACCAGTTGTCACTACGGCCTGGGGGACCTACTGACCACTGGTCAGACGGCCTAAAACAGCGTTTTTGGTCAGACGGCCTAAAACAGCGTTTTTCGGCGTTTTGGCCGGGCGCACTTATAGTAAATCGACTACACTCGTTTCAATCAGCATATTGCCGAAATCGGTGGAAGTGAAGTGAAGTTCTCTTTGAATGGCTTGAAATTATTAACAGGATAACGGCTGTCATGGCTTACTGAGCCTAATTTGCAGGTTGTGTGTAGTTTATGCTTACACAAATGGCGTATATATATAATGCCATGATGCATTAGACTCTTGGAGGAGAATCTTTAAAATGACAGAAGGACAAGAAACAAAAATGCTCCTCTGGAGCATGAAAAAAGTAATATGGGTGATGGTGAGGTTGCAAAATGAAGAGAGGACTAGTTTTTAAAGTACTTAATATGGGGCTAGGTTCAAAAATAGAAAAGGACTAGGTTGTGAGCGAATTAATATGGGCACAGCTTCGCCGAACAACCCATATTCGCGGGATTTCACGTTTCGTCTTAGCTTTTGTCGCACACAGACCTATCATTGTCAGTCCATAAAAACTTAAGAAGTTGAATACTCTTTGGATATAGTTGTTTGCATATTTACACTCTTAGACTAGCTAAGAATATATATACGTGATTTTTTATCATTTGGTCGTGTTGAACTGCGGAAAGCAACGAGAAGAGATCTAAGGATATGATGCAAAAGCTATTGGTTCGTGCAGGGAGGAAATAGAAGATCAAAGTCCTAAAATTATTCTTGAAATATAAATTTTCCGTATAAATGGATAAAATGTGTACACTGGTTAGTATATATAATGCGTTTCTGGAAGAAAACGTTTGCTAAAATAAAAGTTCGATTCAAGCTAGAATACGTACAGTAGATTATGCGTTATATATAAACTAAATGTAGCGTGGGTGGATATGCATAATGAAAGAGTTACATGTATAAACCGCGAATATGGGTTGTTCGGCGAAGCTGTGCCCATATTAATTCGCTCACAACCTAGTCCTCTTCTATTTTTGAACCTAGCCCCATATTAAGTACTTTAAAAACTAGTCCTCTCTTCATTTTGCAACCTCACCATCACCCATATTACTTTTTTCATGCTCCAGAGGAGCATTTTTTGTTTCTTGTTTA
>JASAND010005292.1:0-18834 GCA_030248195.1 Trissonchulus latispiculum
ATTCATCAGTGCCTTCAAATAGTTCAAAACGACATTCATCGTTGTTTACTTCTCCATAGGCCATAACCCGGAGTCTAATTTTGACTATGTCAGGAATAGCATCGTTAGTGAAAACTTTCTCAGGATTTATCGTAGAGTCTTTCAGCACAAAGAGATCTGAAATCGGATCCAACCAGAAATCCTGCCGGATCAGTTGTAAAATTAATTTTTTTCAACTTTAACTCAACCAGAACTCGGGCAGTGAAGTTCGCAGGAAAGTTCTACACCTCTCAGGGAAAGATACGTGATACTGTACAACAATCTGGAAAAGAGGCACCATAAACAGAAGAAATAAAGTTCTCAATTTCTAGACTGAATAATTTTATTGTCAACGATCTAAGCTTCGGCCAAGATATTCCCGGATGACATTTTGGACCAAAATTCCAATCGATGACCCTATAGGCTTTCAACTTGACAGTTTCGAGATCTAGCAGCTGTCCCATACAATATTCGAACAGCTTCTGAGCCGAAAGTAAAATCCTTGCGATCAGTAGGATAAATCACATCTTAAGTACTTGATTCGTGGATTGACGGCAACAACGCTTTCCAAGGAATTCAAATTAACCGGATAAAAAGCTAAATGTTGGATTAAACCGGATTTCGTTAATTCCAATAGCAAACGCTCAGAAACTATCGAACTGGTGTTTAGTGATCGTAAATGTGGAAAGCTGAGTTGAGCCATAGACTCTTCGCCGAATTCAGACTCAATAAAACTGCAAAATGCCAATTCTTCCAGTAGTGGACAATTCAGACATAAACTAGACATTGATTGATGGTTCAAATTCAAACTCGGAACAACTAAAGACTTAAGTTGACAGAAAGAATCGACAAATCTTGGAAGAAATAGTGATAACGGGGCTCTCAGGGCGCATCCATAAAACTTCGCAGCAATCATCAGACTGCTTAACTGGGGTGGAATAGACTCGTAAATGTCGTCTCCGTGTGAAAGGTAGCACGAGTCTCGGAAATAGGAAAAACTAATTTCTCTAGAAGCAAGAGGATTTTTGAAATTTCTTTTAAATCCGGCACAATCTTTCCAGCTCCGTGGAGCTTCTACATGAAGCAAGATCAACGAGATATTTCTAGGAAGTGATTGGAGTTGATGGTAATCCACCGGTTTCGCCAAGGAAGTCCCTCATTAGCCGAGTTAGGGAAAGAATCGCCAAGTCTGGTCAGGACTAGAGTCTCCAACTGGACTCGAGTATATACAACACTTTCAGACCTTTAAATCGATTCATAGTCCACTCCATTCGAACGTCTAACTCCTGATTTGTTCCACCAAAAGCATATCTTGGAAGGTCCGGGTCAAAATCGAGAGCACGAGGAGGGTCAATTGCTCCCAGGGCGAAAGAATCCACATCCAGATAGGACTGAAAGACGATACGTCGAAATCGGCTGGAGACTCGTTCCAGCGAGATCCGTTGCCGCCGGGGGAAGGAGACGAAAAATGTCATGTCCAACGGGGCAAATCTGGCAAGTCATAAGGAAATTGGAAGCATTCTGCAATATATAATAAACGTGAAAGCTGAGAGGATATAAGAAAATTATGTTTGCACATTTAGTAATAAAAGCATACACAATGATAGCAGTTTGTCAAGCATTGCAATGTGAGTATAAGGAAAAGTTGAGAGACGCGCTATCCTGAAAGCGGAGGTGAAGAAAAATCTTTAGTGCGGAGCGGATCGATAAGAAGTATACAGAACACTGCGTGCCTCTTTATATAAAGATATCCCGAAAAAACAGGATTCCGGTGTGAACAGTTAGCATCCATAATGCTGATTTCACCGGTTGAGTCGCAAGTGGACGAGCGTGAATAGGAGTCTGCATGCGTTCGTGTGCATGAATCCGTTATATTACTCTTAAATTGCTAAAACGGCATGTTACGATTGGAGGCGTCGACGCGCGTCTTTGAGCATTTGTAGTGAAAATAATTAAGAGAGAAGGTCAAAAGGGAATCTACAAGATTAAGCTTTAACTTTTGGGCAACTGTAGCTGAGACTGAGAGGTACTATGAAACACTACAGCCAGGTGAACACGAGATGCCAAGGCAACTCTTATATCCGGCGAACCAAGCAGCCTGGTTTAGTGCGTGCCCGATCCGGGATGGTCCACCTTATGGGGATCGTAAAGTGCTTCACGGGTCTTACTGTAACGAGTCGGTTCGAATCCCTGGTTTCTCTTCGCCCTGCGCTCAGAAATTATAATAGATGTAAAGATCTAGACCACAAGTCCACCAATATTCACTTCAGACCGCAAGTCCACCAATGCTCAACTCTTGTCTAGTAAAGTTCAAGTTTTCCTAACCAGCCCATCAGCTAAGCCTAGAGAAAATCAGATGTGCAAACTACTAATTAATGTACGAGTGATTGTACGCAAACGAGGAAATTTAGGATAAATTTGGTTACAGTCCCGGGTTTCTCTTCGCTCTGCGCGCTCGAGAAACCAACAGTGGCAAGGTCCTAGTCCACAAGTCCACCAATACTAGTTTTAACCGCAAGTCCACCGATACTCAACTCCTACCTAGTAAAGCTAAAGCTGATCTAACTAGTCCACTAGGCCTAAAGAAATCAGAGGTACAAGCTACTAATTTAATGAACAAAAGATTATACGCAAACGAGGAAATTTAGGATAGAGACAACTGAGTTTAAAGAGAAAGGATAAAAGAAGTACGGATAATCAATTGCAATGAACAAGATAAAAGCACAGATGTGGAACAGCGAGTAGAAAAACAGTCAAAGCACATTCAAAGACAGACAAACAGACAAGCAAACAAATTCAAGTCACACTCTTACAGATTATTCTGGGCTCGTACCTTTGCCAGAAAGAGATTAATTTATGTTATATGATTAGAGTGGGTTACTAATCAGCAGTCTTTCGTAAACCCAAATTTACCAAGAAATTAAATTTCAGTTTAAAGTGAACCTGAAACTTATACATAAAAAAAACAATTAATAATATATCGCAGGATCTGGTACAGTTCTAGACTTATCGAATCACTATATTCTGTCTACCGAACCTAAGATTCGAGGGGGTCTGCCTATATACAAACTGTGTCCTATATGCTGTTCCACATCTGTGCTTTTATCTTGTTCATTGCAATTGAATATCCGTACTTCTTTTATCCTTTCTCTTAAACTCAGTTGTCTCTATCCTAAATTTCCTCGTTTGCGTATAATCTTTTGTTCATTAAATTAGTAGCTTGTACCTCTGATTTCTTTAGGCCTAGTGGACTAGTTAGGTCAGCTTTAGCTTTACTAGGTAGGAGTTGAGTATTGGTGGACTTGCGGTTAAACGCTAGTATTGGTGGACTTGTGGACTAGACCTTTGCCACTGTTGGTTTCTCGAGCGCAGAGCGAAGAGAAACCCGGGACTGTAACCAACTTTTATCCTAAATTTCCTCGTTTGCGTACAATCACTCGTACATTAATTAGTAGTTTGCACATCTGATTTTCTCTAGGCTTAGCTGATTAGCTGGTTAGGAAAACTTGAACTTTACTAGACAAGAGTTGAGCATTGGTGGACTTGCGGTCTGAAGTGAGTATTGGTGGACTTGTGGTCTAGATCTTTACATCTATTGGTTTCTTGAGCGCAGGGCGAAGAGAAACCAGGGATTCGAACCGACTCGTTACAGTAAGACCCGTGAAGCACTTTACGATCCCCATAAGGTGGACCATCCCGGATCGGGCACGCACTAAACCAGGCTGCTTGGTTCGCCGGATATAAGAGTTGCCTTGGCATCTCGTGTTCACCTGGCTGTAGTGTTTCATAGTACCTCTCAGTCTCAGCTACAGTTGCCCAAAAGTTAAAGTTTAATCTTTGGTGGACTCTTTGACCTTCTCTCTTAATACTTTCACTACAAATGCTCAAAGACGCGCGTCGACGCCTCCAATCGTAACATGCCGTTTTAGCAATTTAAGAGTAATATAACGGATTCATGCACACGAACGCATGCAGACTCCTATTCACGCTCGTCCACTTGCGACTCAACTATGAAATCAGCATTATGGATGCTAACTGTTCACACCGGAATCCTGTTTTTTCGGGATATCTTTATATAAAGAGGCACGCAGTGTTCTGTATACTCTTTATCGATCCGCTCCGCACTAAAGATTTTTCTTCACCTCCGGTTTCAGGATAGCGCGTCCCTCAACTTTTCCTTATACTCACATTGCAATGCTTGACAAACTGCTATCATTGTGTATGCTTTTATTACTAAATGTGCAAACATAATTTTCTTATATCCTCTCAGCTTTCACGTTTATTATATATTGCAGAATGCTTCCACTTCATGACTTGCCAGATTTTATTCTGTTGGACATGACATTTTTCGTCTCCTTCCTTGGCGGCAACGGATTCCGCTGGAACGAGTCTCCAGCCGATTTCGACGTATCGTCTTTCAGTCCTATCTGGATGTGGATTCTTTCGCCCTGGGAGCAATTGACCCTCCTCGTGCTTCTGATTTTGACCCGGACCTTCCAAGATATGCTTTTGGTGGAACAAATCAGGAGTTAGACGTTCGAATGGAGTGGACTATGAATCGATTTAAAGGTCTGAAAGTGTTGTATATACTGAGTCCAGTTGGAGACTTAGTCCTGACCAGACTTGGCGATTCTTTCCCTAACCTGGCTACTCTGGGACTTCCTTTGGCGAAACCGGTGGATTACCATCAACTCCAATCACTTCCTAGAAATATCTCGTTGATCTTGCTTCATGTAGAAGCTCCACGGAGCTGGAAAGATTGTGCCGATTTAAAAGAAATTTCAAAAATCCTTGCTTCTAGAGAAATTAGTTTTTCCTATTTCCGAGACTCGTGCTACCTTTCACACGGAGACGACATTTACGAGTCTATTCCACCCCAGTTAAGCAGTCTGATGATTGCTGCGAAGTTTTATGGATGCGCTTTGAGAGCCCCGCCGTCACTATTTCTTCCAAGATTTGTCGATTCTTTCTGTCAACTTAAGTCTTTAGTTGTTCCGAGTTTGAATTTGAACCATCAATCAATGTCTAGTTTATGTCTGAATTGTCCACTACTGGAAGAATTGGCATTTTGCAGTTTTATTGAGTCTGAATTCGGCGAAGAGTCTATGGCTCAACTCAGCTTTCCACATTTACGATCACTAAACACCAGTTCGATAGTTTCTGAGCGTTTGCTATTGGAATTAACGAAATCCGGTTTAATCCAACATTTAGCTTTTTATCCGGTTAATTTGAATTCCTTGGAAAGCGTTGTTGCCGTCAATCCACGAATCAAGTACTTAAGATGTGATTTATCCTACTGGGATCGCAAGGATTTACTTTCGGCTCAGAAGCTGTTCGAATCTTGTATGGGACAGCTGCTAGATCTCGAAACTGTCAAGTTGAAAGCCTATAGGGTCATCGATTGGAATTTTGGTCCAAAATGTCATCCGGGAATATCTTGGCCGAAGCTTAGATCGTTGACAATAAAATTATTCAGTCTAGAAATTGAGAACTGGGGTAAGCATTGCTTCCATTTGGTTGGTAAGCCGCAGTGTGATCATAGCCTGAGTATGCATGTGCCCCGCGTCTACCCCCTTGTCCCTGTCTGAAAGGAGTTCTTCCTCCTTGGGGTCGCCCACCTCTGTTCCGGCGAGCTGCATCTCTTGCCGCATCTCTTTGTGGGCAATTAGATCTTAGGTGGCCAACACTTTGACAGACGAAACACCGCAGTTGCTCTCGCCTGCTGTTAGTTTGTTGTGTGAATGTCTGATTTGCACGGTTTGACGAGCAGTTTTGAGGTGCTGTGCTGTTAGGGTTGACTAATTGTCTTGCAATAGCCTGCATTTCTTGTCGCATTAAATTAGTCATTCTAGTCTCTAAATTAGCCAAATCAGTCGATGTGACAGCGGCATGCATCCCTACGCCAGTACCGGTGCCCGTATCAGTGGAATACGCAGCGTAATGACCTCTGTTCTGACGGCTTTCAAAATGTCTGTTTCTGTCTCTACGAAAATTTCCGTCATTTCGTATGTGACGTCCATTTGTGCGTCTTCCACTGGTACGGTCCAGCCACGGCGCACTGTTAAACAATAAGTGATCACGAGCTTCCTGTTCGCGTGCACGTTTGACAGCTTCACTAAAGGTATCTGGAGCCTGAACTGCAGTAATAAACTGAAACAAATGCTTTTTGAGCCCGTGTAGAAAATATTTCTTTTTCAAGGTATCTAGTGCTACTTCATCCATATTTGAGAAGCTTTCAGCCACCAATTTTTGGATATCTGCTGCGTAATCACTAACTGCTTCATTTTCTCTTTGATATCTGTTCATTAGTAGGTCAACAGACAAGTCCGACATATAATTAGTAGAAAACTGCTCTTTAAGAGCCTGGATTAGCACGGGGTAATTGCCCCTAGTAGCCTGCGGCAAACTATTATAAGCAATTTCGGCTGCGTCTTTTAAATAGGACGGCAAAATATCGGCTTTCCGTTGCGGGCGAGTTTCACCGTTAGCCGCAACATAACGCTCAAAACCGCGCAGCCACTTCGGGTCTCCCTCGAAAAGGGCCAGGAGGACAGCCGAAATTACTAATGACAGCCTGATTCACACCGGCTGCCCCGCCACCGGTTACTCCTATGCTTTGCGTGTCAGGGTCTGACATTATCAGAAACAATTATTTCAAGAACAGCCTTACAGAGTACAGGTAAATGCCAATATTCAACCTAAGTTGCTCTGAACAGGTACAACAATTTAGAAATAACAGTTTTAAAATAGTTACAGTTACTCTTGTGGATGAAACCTCTGATCGAAGAGCGCTGGCGAATCGATGGAGAGGAGAGTCAATGAAGTTTGAATTGATTCCAGCAAGTCGGTGATAACCCAATTCAGACGTCGCGGCAAGCACAGGACCAGGCACCAAAAAGACACAATGAGGCGAATAATCCCACCCTCGTCGCCACTGTAACGGGGCTGGCCGGGTTCTACTGTCCTCAATCACTGACGTGCCGCTATATTATATATAAGAGAGCTCCAGCAAGATCCGTTTAATAGCAGTCTGAATCAAATGGGTTAAAACCCAGCATGTGCTCACGTAGGGCGGGTATAAGTATCCCGCCCCAGATGGGAAGATCCGGTCCCTCGACTTCCCATAGCTTTTTCCGGGGGAGCCCATTCCCTTAACCTCCCACAGCATTTTCTAGGGGAAGAATATAAAATGTGAGCACATGATGTGTTTTAACCCGCAAATACTGTACTGTTTTCGCTGCACTAGTCACTTCACAACAACCAACTAAGTAATAGAAATTACAATTTCGCAAAAGGCTATTTTCAAGGTCATACTGGACATTCTAGTCAGGGCCAACTCTTAAATTCTGCGTTAAATAGATTTGTTCTAGGGAAACTCAAAATAGAAATTTAATAAAAATTTAGTCTGTGTATGCAAAATGGAAATTTAGTCTGAGAAGAGAAGTTGTTTACAAATGCAGGCTGTTTACAGTTTACAGCACTCTTTAGTTGAAAAGCGGTTAAAGGGGGGAATGTAACACTTGGCTTATGGGCTTGGCTAAATTAAACGGCGTATTGAAAGTGATAAACGATATCCGAACAGGAAAGGGGGAGGGGATGCAACTATCACGATGTTTGTGCCTTAGTGTTGGTTGTGACTATGGTTTCGTAGGGATGAGAGCGATAGCTATGTTAGTGGGGACCCTCGTCAGTGTCCAAAATAAATAATTTTGGCGCTGCTCCCGGATTTCCAGATTTTTGTATTCTCCTAGATTTTGTGCCAAAAATTTGAAAGAAATGGAAAATTTAGGGATTTTTGGACAATTTTCGCCGATACTCGCCAACCTCTGTCGGACCTCTCCTCCCGGATTTTTTGCTTAGCCGTACTTATGAAGGGTGGGAGTGGTTGGGGGTTATGTTCCCCAAAATTTTTGACCATCTTTACCTTCGTAGAATTTTTAATGTACCGTCACCCAAGTTTCAGTTACCGCTCCCCAGCCGAACTATTTTTTAAAAAGTTTTGTATAATTTTTACTTAAAATTGTTTTAAAAATAGTGATTATTAAATTAAATTGAATTAAATACAGCGTAACTAAATTTCTATTTGTAAGTTTTTGTATTAGAATCAGGTGAGACATAGGAAATTTGGAAATTGGAATAGTTTCATTGCGGTGAGGGGTGGAGGTAAGTTTTCCAAAATACCGTTGATATATGTGGACAAGAACTGTTTGAAGTTTTCTAAAATTTTTATTTAAAATAGTTTTAAAATAATGATTATTAAATTAAATCAAATACAAAGTTATTAGATTTCGACTTGTAGGTTGTTGTATTTGATTTAGGTGAGACAGGAAATTTGAAAAATGGCATTGTTTCACTGGGATTTTTGGACCCAAATGTTAACAAAACTATGCCCAGAATTAATTAGAATAATAAATTAGAACACTACTAAAAATAAGTACGCAGATAAGCCAAGTTCAATAACTTAGACCAAGCTATTGGCAACTTGGTTGTGTCACCTGTGAACATCTGTGCACCAACACACAGACACCAGGCATAGTCAAATAAGCCAAGTCATCCAAACAGCACAACGCTGTGCACATAGACCAAGGCGTTGGCAACTGGGTGCTACTCCCCCCACTCACAGATACATAGAAAACCAAAATCATACAAAACTGCATCTTCAAATAAACCAAGTTAAACAGGCCACAAAACCGGTCACATCAAATAGACCAACCCGTTGGCAACTTGGTTCTTCTTTCGCACCCCCTCGTAGATACATGGAAATCTGTTATCATACAAGAATCATATAACGAATCGTCAAATAAACCAAGTTAAATAACTCACAACCACCACAGCAATACAAATGAACTTCCTTTTGCTTTAGCCATGTGATATTTCGTTAATGATAAAATAAAATACATGGCTTAACCAAATTAACTAACCTTGGCATCACTGGCTTTCACTGAGTTTTACAGGTTTTAATATCAAGTTAATTATTTCCTGTTTAAAGTCACATATACAAGAAGAATTATATCAATGATATTAGATCAGAATTAGCAATGTGGGAACAGAAATTCAGTAAGTAAAGTTTATCAATAATTAGCTTCAGAAAACAGACTTCGGACAACTCACAAAACTAAGTTACCGTGATTCCTGGAGATCCTGAGAAAAGCAATAATAGAAGACAAAATCACAATTAGACAGATTACACGTAACAGGAACTGGGTGAGTAGGAGGTGACTGAACTGGACAGACAAAATGAATCAAACTCCACACGAAACAACACAACTGGCACATCCGACCCAACGACGAAGTAACACAGAACAGGCGTAGCAGCCCAGACGTAGAAGACAAAATACTAGGTCTCAAAACCGACCTCTCTGTACGACAGTCCACCTCAAACTGATTGGAATTGGAGTTCAGCCACCTTCTCCCCTCTCATTACCTGTCCACGTGAAATTCTGCAATTTCGGTCTTTTTGATTTCTTTTGATCGGAAGACGATGTTTTAGAAATGAAAAGGCATACGTCATGATAAGCATGACGTATGAGATTGCTTTTGGGCTCATGGGGCTCCTAAAATTTCCGTCGTAAGCCGATTGACCCCACTTCCCAAATTTGAACCTTTTAGTGACAAAAACAGGGCAATTATCGGATTCGGCCGAGCAAACAAAATCACTATTTTCATTTTCATGCGAGACAATTATGCACAGCAAAATATTTAGTCCAACAAGACGCTTTTTCAGTCAACACATAGAAACAAAATGTTAGTTTGGTCAGTGACATAAATTGGACAGCTAGAAGTTAGGTGCTCTAAATATTACACAATTCAAAATACTATTCATTCAAAATATTGTCCACATTCACTACACTTTGGTTAAGAATGTCTAGTTACACAGAAGTTACACGGATCGAAATACGGAGTCAAGAGTTGGAAAACAGAAACAGAAACCAGAAAGTACCCAAAGGGCAGTTATCCTCAAAATAAGCTCTTTTTAGCTTTTTCTTAACCTCTGGGCTAAGCTTGTTTTTTCTTGCCCTTACATTAATTCCCCCCCCCCCCAAATTCCCAAGTAAACTATCTCCCCACAACGCTTTATCTTATTCAAAACTTGACCGAATTAGTTAAAACTTTGTGTGGGGGCATTCCAACACATGTCTGACTGATTGCTAACAAAATTTTAAAATTTTAAAAATTTAAAATTTTGAAGTTTTTTAAGGGGGGACCAAGATGAACCAAAAACTTTTTTGTCTCCGATTTTGCTGAAAAGTTTTAAATAGGGGTTTTTTGTGTCGTACAACACGAATCTGAAGTCCGTTTTTCTATTCAGATTTTCGTTAGTTCCGTATAAGCTTACATCTTAAGCTTACTACTTTAGCTTACAAAGCTTTTAAATTTTTAGCTTACACCTTAAAAAACAAAAATTGAAAATTTTTAAATTTTAAAATTTTATTACCAATCGAATAAATATGTGTTGGAATGCACCCACACAAAATTTGAGCTAAATTGGTCAAGTTTTGATAAAGTTAGCATCAACCAATTGAGGCGGGGAGGGGGGGGGGAGATTGTTTACTTGATCCGACTATTTGGACTAAATGTAGGAAAATTTAAAATAATTAAAATATTTAGATGTTTGGTTGAGTAATTGTAAAAATTTTGGTTGATTGATTTGAAAGTTACACTTGTCCATAAAATTGAATTTGCCACCCTTGTATTTGAATGAATTAACTTTTGTCAGTAGTTCAACAATAAATAAAAATAAACAGCAAATTCTGCCTGCTTGCGCGAACCCTTATCAAAAACGTAGTCGAAGCAATTTTTCAGTGAATCCTCCACCACCAAACACTAAAGGATTCACGCACGACAAAAATCTAGTATAGACTAATCCATTTGATCTTGTCCATGCATGTTTGCCAGCGATGAGGCGGGATTTCTGGTTGGATCCGGTTTCAGATCACTTGCAGTGAAGGATTCGGGAATAAATCCGGAGAACGTTTTCACTAGCGATTCTGTTCCGGATTTAGTCCAGTTTAGTCTCCAGATTAAATCCCATGACCCTGAGGTGCCAATGGATGTCATTCGGAACTATTTGAAGGCATTGGTTAATGTCAAATCGATCCGCATTGACTATTCGATGGCTGTGTTAGACCCTATTTTCCTGAGTCATGTTTCCAGCTGGGAATTTGTTTAGGATCGTTCCTGTCTCTGGTATCGATTCAAGTCAAATCACGGAAACAGGCTCTCGAAGATATTCTGAAAGCCGTGGCTGATGAACGACGTCGTCTTTTGGAACAAGAAGGGGTCTGTTTTTAACTGTTGGAATACAGTTTCTGTTTCCGTGACGGTTTGTATCAGGTGAAATTGGATTTAAATTCCGTCAAAATGCAACCTCGAGAAATGCCAGGAAACCTGTTGAAACGACATCCTTTGTTTGAAATTAAGTCATCGTATGGCCAGTCTGATTATCACCCGGAACTGCTGAATAACTGTACCGTTGTGTGTGATTTTAGTTAAAATTAGGTATTAGAGTTATTAGAAAGTTAAATGGGATCTCTTTAACTATTCCCCCCAACTTGTTTGGGGAGGAAATAGTTAAATTGGGGTCATCTGCATTAAGATGTATTTATAGGTTGAAATAAAGGGGATAGAAGTTATCTGGGCAATTCTCACCTATTGTGAATGGTTAATAAAATAATCTCTCAGTTCTTTGTGCTCAAATTAAAAATATTTATTTTAAAATCATTCATTAGCTCAAGCTAATTCTTAAATTTAGTATGTACAATGAACAACTGCTAACTTAAATAATTCATGAAAGTAAAACATTAAATATTTTTAAAATTCAAGATGATTAAAATTTATATATATAACTTTTTAAAAATTTAAACATTTTAGTTACAAATTGATAAGAAACATCGGTGATTCTTCCGTATACGCAAACCTAACATTAAACTAAAGTGCATCCAATGCATCTACTTCCATAGACGCACACTAAAATTTCAGGAGAATTTCAGACTAGACTAGTGCTACTCTCGAAAGGCATCTACTTCCGTAGACGCACACCAGATTAGGGATACTATTAATGTTTCTGACAGTTGAATTTTAATGTTAAGTTGAACAATTACAGATTTTCAAAATTAAATTCAAAACATTTTACATGTACATGAAACGTGAACATGTAACATGAAACCAACAAACAAACAGTTAAGAGTTTAGATGGGTATTGCAATGGAAACTGCCGGCTAATTTCGTCAATGAAGTCCAAAAAAGGACACTGTTTATGCTGACGAAACCAGCAATAGGTTGCTAAATGACCAGCCACCAAATGTGGGCGAGTTCCTCTCATTTCTCTCAAAAGTTTGGTTTTCAGGGAACCCCGGTGGGTTTCGATCCTTTGGGTATTGGCACCAGTAATGGGATCTGCAAAATTCTCCGAGTGGTTCACAGTGCGGTGCAGAAACTGCCCCCACATTAGAATCCCAGCATAAGCCCTCCATTGATCGGATATGATGGTAGTTCCAGGGGCAATGTGCTGCTGAATAAGAGGGCACAAGGTTGCCACATTGCGGCGAAGGACTGAGGACAATCTGACTTCCTGAGTCCCATCCGCCTTTTTCCAAACCATACCAAATACCCAAAGGCCCAAAACGTGGTCTCCGTAGTTCTGACGGGACGGCGGAACGGAATTCCCAGCCATTAGACGTCCACGGCTGTACTTTCTCCGACCCCGAAGAAAGCTTTCGTCAATCTGTAAATAAATGTTAGTGAATAGAAAATTAGAAGAGAAGAGTTAAAGTTAGATGTTAGGTATTAGCGTTGTAGTTAGTTAGTGACAAAGTTAGCTAAAACGTTAGTTACAACAGAAAAGTATATACAAACTTTCAAAATCCGTACCTGAACTACTTCTCCAGGACCGCCAAGCGGGGGAGCGGTTCGAATCACCAAAACACAAACTTCTATACAGTAATTGAACTAGTCATTTACGGTTTCGCTGGACTGTCCAAGCATATCTCAGTCGTACTGTGAGATAATTGCTTGCAGAAGCAATAAATGACTGCCAATGCATCTTTCACTTTCAGTTTGGTCTTGGATGTTCCATTGGTATCGGGCTGGGCGAAGAAAGTGAACGGAGCTATACCCGGCTGCGCCTGCACATTTTGAATTGCAGCAGGCCCAGACCGAGCGCTTCAATACTGCTTGCAGCCCTTGCACCGAATGTTGGGCCTTCCACGAATGAGTATGTCGTAGGCTTCACCTGTACAATTGAGGGTTCCCAATGTGCACATCCCTTGATTTGGATGGACATCAGTTGCCGTGGTTAAGATTTGACAAGTGCGAGCAAAAGCGCAAGCGCTCTCCTCGTCTTGACAAATCACTCCGATCTCCACTAAAATAGGATCTCGCACTGCCATTGGGATTGATAGACTGAATTCTACAGTTTCCAGTTCAGCTTTTATATGGAAAATTTGGCGGGAAGTCAAAGGTCAAAGTGCAAACAGAGAGGTTGCTAATGTCAGTTTTACCTTATTTGACCAATGTTGACATTGTTACGATGATTAATTTGCCAAATATTACATTATTTTCGTGTAACTGTTCAACTTAAAATTAAAATTTCAACTGTCAGAAACATTAATAGTATCATTAATCTAGTGTGCGTCTACGGAAGTAGATGCCTTTTGAGAGTAGCGCTAGTCTAGTCTAAAATTCTCCTGAAATTTTAGTGTGCGTCTACGGAAGTAGATGCATTGGGTGCACTTTAGTTTAATGTTAGGTGTGCGTATACGGAAGAATCACCGAAACATCTGTTGTCAGTTCCATTTGTCTATTTTATTACACTTGCGTTACTTACACGCTACTAAAATACTAGTTTATTTACTGTTTTCAATTTGGGGGGAAATAGTTAAATTGGGTCTTTTGGGGGGGGGGGATAGTTAAAGAGATCCGTTAAATGAATGTTTGTGTAATATAAAGTTGTACTGTATGTATTATGTTGTCAAGCTGTGGCCTATGGGTCTTTTTAGGACGGCTGTCTATGATTGTATTTTTGTAATCCAAGGAAGCCCCAATCTCCAGAAAAAAACGCCAATGGGCGCTTATTTAGAGTCTGTAGCGGAAGTGTTGTAATTATAGCGAATTACCAACGACTTGCTACTGGAACTGCGCTCAATGGATAAACGCGCCTGGCCGATCAAGAGCCAGTCCGGGGTAGCCTCGCCAGTAACAGATGTTACACGTACAAACTAACCTAGCTATTCCTAGATAAAGCCCTAGCAACACAAATAATAAATGTGGTTTAATAATGGCGCGTAGGCCGGAATGACACAGTTATAGCAGATATAAAGTACACAATACAAGTATAGCAAGTATAACAGAAATATACGTAGGTATACAAGGCCGTACTGGCTGTTACAGGCACGTACACAGTGAACTATACCTTACGCACAGAGCCGGGAGAGCGCGGAAATACAGGTGGGGTGGGGGACCCAACTGTGTTGACAAGGGAAGCCCAAAGGCGTATGCACACAACAAATACTACAAAGGGGGAGAAACAGCCAAACGTGACAAAGGAAACCCAACACTGAGTTGGGAAGGGAGAGAATTGTTTGAGACCCCCCAGGAGTTAGGTAAACCCTCCCAACCAATTACAGTGTAACACATATATGTAAAATGGGGAACTCCCAATAACATAACAGACCCCGCCCAACCCAACCTTCCCCGACCAACTAGTGCATATGTGGCAGTAAGCCGGCACATAGCTAGGCGAAAGAAGAAGTGTTGAGCGTTACACACACACATATACAATATACCTATATCCACTACAAGTCTTACAATTGAAGTCGTCTTAATTTTTAAAAAAGTATAGTCAAATAACTGTAACTTAACAGTTCACAGAACTCTTCACAAATTTGCCGTCTTAAAAGGATAATTTAAAAATCCAAAAAAGCACGCACTCTCCAAAAACACACATGGGCGTTTTATTGGTTGTGCCCCTGTTTAGTACAATACGGTAAGAATGTTTACCTATATACATGGCTATTTAATAAAGATATTCCGGTACGAATAGCCAAACATATGTGAGCTAAAAACATGATAAATTTGATAATTTATACTGAATTTTAACAGAAGTTTCCGATCGATAGACGACACAACTTAAAAATTTATGTTGTATGTTACGCAGAGTTGGACATGGACACATTTTTTGCGACCGCGACCGCCCCACGACCGCAAACGTCGTGACCGCGACCGCGACCGCAGCCGCAAGCTAATTTTGTGACCGCAAAAGTTTGAGATATTGAGCTTAAATTCTATGCAAAAAACTACTTTTCTCTTATTTTTATGGTATCCATTGACTACGTCTACAGCTATACATAACCGCAGTCGATATACAGATATACCGTTTATTCCTGGTGCAGCTTAGATATATATATATTTTCCAACAGCGCAATTGAAAATTGCAGAGCATGGTTTCGTTACTGCATTTAGAGTGTTCGATAGTATAATTCTGTGTGCAGGGTGCCTTTTCTTCCACTTTAAGGTTGAGGTTGCCAACCTAACGGCAGCCGGCAGCATACTAAATTAAACACTGCTTAGAACATTGGTTTTCCTCCCTTCGAGTGTTTTTAACCTTTAATACTCATCTAATCTTAGGTATAGCGTTGACTGAAAGTTTCAGAACTTGTCGATTGTGTTCAATTGAACTGAATCGATTGAAAGTTAGTTAGCCAGCGCAAAAGCCTTCCATTTGGCATCTAATGTACGAATATTGAAATTCCTGCTTTTTATTATCACGAAGAGGTACTAATTCTCGTTCCTGTCAACTGTCACTTGAAGAAAAAGGTGCAAATTTCAAGATTCGATAGTGGTCGCGGAGGGCACAAATTTGAGAATTTAAATTCTTTCGTATTTTGCTGGTAGCTCATGGAAACGATCAAGAACCGGCATAAAATCAAGTAACTTACAAAATTGAAATTAAACAAAAAGAAGTTAAACAAATTAAAAACCCGAAACTACACAGTAAGGACTGACAGTCCTGTCCATTCACTGGAAACATCCTACTAAAATAACAAAATAAATAGCAAA
Organism: Trissonchulus latispiculum; assembly: GCA_030248195.1. Lineage (NCBI taxonomy): Eukaryota > Metazoa > Nematoda > Enoplea > Enoplida > Ironidae > Trissonchulus > Trissonchulus latispiculum. Next base: position 16,075 of record JASAND010005292.1, read on the forward strand.
GGTGAAGCTGATAATTCGTCCAAAGAGGGGCGGATTACATATTAAATAAAGGAAAAATTTGAAAAAAACTGCAAATTTTGACTACAAATTGGCCAAAATAACCACGATTTGATAGAAATTTGCGGTCATTGCGGTCAAGGATATTTGACCATGACCGCGACCGCCCGTGGGTACCCGCGTACCGCGTCCAACTCTGATGTTACGTTTTGTTCAAGTAGACAATGGAAGATTTGGTTTACGTCTGCTTTAGTGCCAGATTTAAGCTAGAGCTGTTGGACCTTAGAACTTAGGTTTTCGACCCGTGTGTACACGTGTACCCCGTCCCGGTTGCGCAGGGGAGGCCGGGTAACACAGAGAGAGTTGGACGACTGGGCTCAAAAAGTCAAAACCGAGGAAAGTGTCACCTGTCCGAATTATGTCCGAATCCGAATCCTTCAGAAGATTTTTTGTATTTCGTTTTGGATTTCAGATATGCTTGTTTTTGAGTTCGACTCTTAGTAGGATAGTATAAAGTTATTGTATGCTAAATTTGTTTGGCAGGAGAAACTAGTTTGGCTCAAACTGTGTTACCTAACCTGCCATTATATTTTGGTTTCTCTTAAAACAAAACATTCTAAAATTAAAAGTTAATTACATATAGAAACTAGAAATAGAACTAAATCGATATTGTTTTGTGAAAGTTTGCTCTAGAATCACCAATATAGCGATATCGTTATAAGTCTTTAAATTTTCTGTGCTAGATTTAGGTTATGGTTACCGTTACCATCGCTATCGTGGTTCGTGACATCATATAGCTAAAATGAAACGCAAATCCGATAGCAGTGCTAGTGAAACGAGAGCGTTCTGCTCAAGATCCAAAGCCCGGTTGTTCGATCCCCGTTCTTGGCAGTTTTCTTCAATTCAATTCTAATTTCAACCTTTCACACCTTTAGTCTGTTTCTGACCGGTGCCTGAGCTTGACGCCTCCTTTGTGGGGCTTCCACTCAGTCCTCCCCACAAGCATGCAGTTGAAGCCTAACTGTGTATAGGGAAGAAATAAGAAAATACCTATAAAAAGTATGAGAAAAGTCTAAAAAATCTTTTGTCACCAATATTTTGCATGCAAGTTTGCATTGATCCGAGTAATGTCAGCAATATTCAAGTAAAACTAGTCCAAACCCTGCAAAAACGCTTCTGTGTATGTAGTATGACTCAAACGAATATTCTAACTTCTGGTGTCGGTTGCAGTTTTGATGGAGAGGAATGCACGAAACGCTGGAACGCAAATGCGTCGTATTTTAGCAGATTTATTGTGTCTTGTACGGTATACCAAGAGTACATTACATCAGAGCATACAGCAGGCATACTCTATGCATTATTTATAAGCCTGACACATCCTCTGCACGCTAGTGGACGACCCACCAAATTGGACTCAAGTACCTAAACCCCCCATAAATTAGTACCCTAGTACTCTATGCTCGAAAATACAATCCGTACTTGCGCGAATTTTGTGTTTGCTTCGATACGAACTTTAGGGGGTGGGGTCAGCCGTTAGCGTGCAGAGGATGTGCCACGCATGATACATAGAGTATGCCTGTTCTCACACTCTCATGTACTCTTTATAGTACTTAAATGGTTCCATTTTCTGAGTTGCCTGATGACGTTTTGGTGAGTATTTTTTGCCGACTTCCCTGGCGTCGACGACTTTTCCTAGAAAATATTCAATTAAACTGTGAACTTCAGTGTCCTGTTTTGGCTGAACTTAAACTGGATTCGGTTGATTTAGCCAGCGAAAATTCTGGATTTCGAGTTGGTTCAGCCATTAACTTTCTCACCATCGAAGACTCTACAACAGATCCTAGACGGGTGATTTCTGCCAAGTCAGACATTCGATTTACGACTCATTTGAGCCTAAAAATAACCACTTCTGCTGACCCGGCTTTGGGATGTTTACCGCTAGAAATCTACACAAACTATCTGAAAACTGCTTCACGTCTTAGATCAGTGCGAATTCAGTATGATTTCGATATGAGTCCTGATCGTTACTGTTCGATTCTGGGACGATCACTTGGCGAGGCGCTGGGGTCCCTTCCCCGACTGGAAAGTCTTCATGTTGAACCGTCTCCGTTTGTCTTGAAGGATCTGCTGAACGGATTGGTCGAGAAACGACAAAGTCTGATCGACGCTGGCGAAAATGTGGAACGGTTGGAATACAGTCTTGTTCACAATCGCGTTCAGATGAGACTCAAAGCGGACAGAGCCCGAATGATTGCCAGAAGAGATCTCCGGGAAATCGTGAATCGTCATCCATTTGTTCGACGGCGATTTTGGGATTATCCTTCATCCGGTTCGACCCCTAACGATTGCGCCATTATTTTGACGACGTCGAGTGATTTCCTTGTGTATGTGTAATCGTACGTGAATGTAAATAAAAGTATTAAAATTACTCGAAACTTCAAAAGTGACTGCACTAATTCTGATACGTCTGACACTAATTTTGGATTAATTTCTCACATTATATAACTGAAACACTGAAGGATCCAGGATATCGTAACCGGAGATGCGACCCACCAAGGGCAAGATTGTTTGGGAGAAGGGGGTCGGGAAGACAAAGCCCCAGAAGTTGGAGAATTTTTTGTTTTTACCATAAAATCGATCCTTAATTCATTCCATTTTAAGGAACCGCAGAAATTTAAAAATTATGTTACTCATCCTTAGGCAAAAAACGAAAATTTTCAACTTCTGACGCATTGCAAGCTTTATTGTGCATAGTCGCAAAAA
>JASAND010005294.1:0-18476 GCA_030248195.1 Trissonchulus latispiculum
AAAGTTTAGTTGCAACAACCTTTCACTGCCCATTGCTATTAATGTTAGAGTTTTCTTTGTTTTTGTTTCGTTTTTTATTTTCACCATAAAAATCACCACTGGTTTTAAAATTCTAAGTTTAGAGCGTTATGCCTACACAAAAACTTATTCTCTCATCTACCTTGTGTGTCTTTGATTCTTTGCATATTGTTTCCTTCCAAAATTCATTTTAACAACCTTCACGGTTTTCTTTCTTATTTCCTGTCTTCTTAGAATTTTCTTTTCTCTGTCGGTCTTATATACATTCCATAATTAGTTCATCTTTTGTGTATGGTCGGTGATGGTTTTGTCGGTAGTTAGTTAGTCACTCTGTTAATTAGCACTTTATTGACTTTCCTTCTTTCGACGTTTCAAGCTTAACAATTTACGTTTAGAGAATGTTTCCAACGACCCTAGTTTCATAATGTGGTGGGGTGGGGCTGCCCGATTGTTTGTTTTTGCATGTTTTTGTTCTAGTAGTTGTCCTGGTGCATGCACCTAATTGCTTTGTGTTGCTTTGCTTTTAGCCTACCCTAGCTTGCAATAACCTATACGCAAATGGAATCGTTTAGTGCATGCTTTTAATTCTTGAAAAATTAGTGCTATACGTATATATATATAAATTTAAAACATTGTGACTTCTTTGATTAATGCAATTAAAACTGGAATCTCAAGCATAGACGTTTATATCAAGAGCAATTAGTAATTTTTAGGAAAGGAGAATATTGTGTTTTAGCCTAATATAATTTTTAATTGTATAGATAATTGTTTTTGTTTACAATTGACGTGTGATTTTTAAAAAATACTGTATAATTTGGAACTCCTTCAATCAAGAGTGCATAATCGCACTAGAAGAAGGGTAAGCCACTAGAGGGCTCCTCTTCTTGCCATTGCAAAACGGTGCACCGATCAGAATAACGCAAATGTTCCCGCGTTTGGTGGGGGAGGGGGTACCCGAAAAGAGGTCCTCGTTTTGTGGGGGGGAGGGTTAGGCAAAAAGGGACCCCGGTTGGGGAGGTCTCCAGTAGCCAATCAGATTTAACCAGTCTTAGCTTGTCTTGAGGACCCTACCGAAAAGGGACCATCTTTTGGCTACCCCCTCCCCAAACGGACCTCTTTTGGCTACCCAATCGGGGATGGGTATGCTTGTCGACCCCACCCACCAAACGGGGGAACATTCGCGTATTGTGGTCGGAGCACTTACCAAGCACAATACCAAGAAGAGAAGCCCTCCAGTGGCCTACTTTTCTTCCTAAATAATATTATGAACTCTTGCTAAAATTGAGGTTCTGCTAGTCCTGCTATGACTGTTTTAACAACCTGAATTTTACAAAATTCTGAGTGAGCATGCTACTTTTGGCTTAGTTTTTTTATGAATTTGTAATTTTAATGTTTTTATTTTTATGCGTGATATTTATATATATTCTTTTTTGTTTCAGATATAATGCCATGCCCGCCAATATAAATATATCGCTGCGTCATCACTCATCGTTTTGTTATTATTATTTATATTATTGATACTATAAATTACCTATTATCATCATTATTACGTATATATGTAATGTTTTTATTATTAATAATATTATCTACTGAAGTATTATTACGAGTATCCCTCATTATGTTATCACTTGTTACACTTTACGTAAGCTAAGGTTTTTGTACCCCCCTGTCCCCCATTTTTAAAAAATTATGTATTTCTCCCCTCCCTCCAAGAAATATAGTAACAATTTTTGTTATTGAGCAGTTATTTATGCGATATTTATTGTGAAGTTTTGTTTGAATGTTGTTTTTTGAATTTGCTAATATCAGTTATGTGTAGACCCCGAGGGTACCATAATTCTAAAAACGAAAAAGTTTGTGTTAGTGCTTGATTTTTTCAAACTTTTCATTTGAGAATTGAAAACTGCTTCTGTTCCGTTTGTGTTTATCTCCTCTATTTATACATGGCTTCTGTAATTTGTACGGTGAATTTTGTGTAGATATGGTTTAGTACGTATGGTTTTGCTTGTGTGAATTCCTTTTTGACTTTGATAATGTATTTTGCTCAGTTTTTAAACTGCTTGATTGTTGCTGGTATACTTTCTTCAAAAACCACTTCAACGTTTTTCGGGAAAGCCTAAATTGGAAAAATTAGAAACTTCTGTAAAAATTTTGATTTATTGGCAGGGCGCCCCAACCCACCCCACCCCCCACTATACGTATATATTTTTTGTTTTATCAGCCCCCTCTATTATGTATCTTTTAATAATTGCTATCTAACTGTTTTAGCACTGTGATGTTTTGCTATTCTGTCAATATTTTTTCCTTAGTGGTATCTTTACCATGTACTAACTATTGTAGGTATGTATGTGTAAGTAATAATGTTTAGTATGTAAACATAACGAGAATTGGAGGTTGTAATTTTATGTTATCCGTACGTACTATGAGACCTCTTTCGTTTAATTAGTCCAGACACCTGAGTTTTACCGTCTTTATTCTAGTAGTTACGCACTGAATTAATTTGAGCTTTTACTTGAAAAATGTTCCAATACTACGATATAGCTTCAAAAACTTAGCAGCAAATTATTTAGAGGTTTTTCTGGTAAAAGCTTCCCTCCCTTTTACAGGTTGAAAGTTCAGAAAAGTTACTCCAAATGTCTTTCCCCCACCCAACCCTTCGTCCTTAACTAATCTAAGCACCAATAATTTTGGTACATAATACCTACATTTTAAAGTCTGTTTCAAGTCATTATTTATGAATTGTTAGGTGGCACTAAGAGTTTACTGCATAAACGCAGATTAGCCTAATAATATGGTGTGCTGCTCATTGCTGCATTTGCACTACACGCTGGCTTGTAGCTAATAACATTGTACGTGACGTTACGGACATGTATACCTTGCCTGGCTGTATGTGTTGGAACCAACTTTTGAAAAGTTTCATTGCAATATAATAGGCATACCTATATACAATACACCTTTTCGCTATATTTGTATATTGTGTGCCTATAAGGCCTATGTCTCTATCTGTAAAGCCTAGCTCGCCTATGGACGACTTTAGCATCAACTTTTTCGGAGACCTAATGTAACCTAAATATTCATTGTTTACCCTTTTTATTGTCGCGCTGCGATTGACTGAATGAATGAATAATATAGTTAACAAAGGTGAAGATTTGAAACTTTTCAAGCAATACGGAAGCTTTGTGGGGGGCTTTGCTTGATTTCTGGGGGATGCTTTAGTAATAGGGAGGGGACCTTTTTCAGGAAATGGTAGGAATAGAATTTGGCCGGTTTTCAGGAAACAAGCACAGCGGAAACGACGGTACTTGAGTTTTGTCGGATAATATTAGTATGAACCGTCCTTTTAAGATTGATCTACTAAATTTTCGAAAATGTTTCAAAAATTCCATTAAACAAAATTTCATGATAAGTATATTGTGATTTTTTCAATGTGTTTGATGTTATTTTTCAAAATGTTAATTATTGTTCGTGGAGTGTCCGTAATTGCTCGTTTGTTTGTTCGTGGGTTTTCAGAGTTTTCGGTGTTCAATGTACACTAAACAGCTTCATGTGCCTGCCTATCTTTCAAACTGTTGTAATGTTATTATATATCAATTTTTTCTCTTGTACGTACGGTAAATTGTACTTGTAAAACCATACGTGAATGATAATATGTGTTATTTGTTATTACTTGCTGATGCCTTGTAAATTTGTTACCTACGCTTACAGCTTCTGTTTGGAAATGTGTTGGCTAATTTGATTTTTCAAAACTTCTTCAAAAACAGCAGAAATACTTTTCCATATTTTCCGTTTTTGAAAATTCTTCTTCAAAATTGACGAATTCTGTACAAGGGGAATCAATTACATTTCTTTTTAGTTTCTAAATTAGGTTAAATTTGACTCTCTGTATATGTCAACGAAACTAGATTCTTGCTTTTTCTGCATATTTAGGGGCTGTGCTTGTAGTGATTACGACGGTGTTCTAAGTACTTATATACTATCTTTTGTACTTATACAGACATACCTAACATTATTATACAATAGTTTGTGGGTGGGTTATGGTGCGGTAGCTCATATGTAGGGTTGGGAAAGAAAAGTTACACTGGGCGGTTGGTTGGGGTTCTCGGTTTATATATAACAATCTAGTTCAGGTTAGTGATAAAGTATATAAGAGCTTTCAGCATAACTTTAAGTTTTTTAGCTTAAAAGTACATAAATGTATTTTCACGGTGTTGATTTTATCATAAAAAATCGCGTTTTTTAAAAATTTTGCTGAATGTGTTCCAGCTTGTAAGAGGTTTAGTCATAGTTTTTTGTAGGACAGTTTTTGTAAATGTTGAAGGGAATAATAACATCTCTGATAATGTTTGTCTTTTTGTTCTATCGAATTGCAAGCAAAGAACACCGAATTTAAGAAAATCAAAATAAAAATTCCTTGCCAATTTTGGGAAATACGTACGTAGCAACAAATCTCAGGAATTTTAGGCCTATCATTTTTTCACTTCGTGTATCTGGGACTAGTGTAGTACACCTTCCGCAGGAAGTTGGATGAAAGTTTTTTCAAATCTTCGTTTGAAATTGCCTATACGCTTTAGGCAATTCATGTTCTAGGGTCTAATTAATACCTTAGAATTTATCAGAATGAATGTTAATTGATGAGCAGCGTAGATCTGCTATTTTTGACATTGTCTTATGTAGCTGATTTCTGATTTCTACAAAACGTGATTCGGTAGAATTAAGATGTGTTGTCGTTTTTGTTAATATTAATACTGGTTTGTGAGGGCTACTTTTGCGTTGTTTGTAAAGTTTAACCATGATTTTTGATTCTTTTTTCTAGAAAACGTGGGATTTAAGTAAATCAGTATAAAATTTTTTTGATGCTTCACTGTTACTATTGTTGTCGGTGTTGTAATTCTGTTTTTTGCTTTTTTAAACTTTTCTTTCCTGTTTTTGTCCCAAAATTGTAATACATGAATGGACATCAGTTTGTTCTTGTGTACTGCTACTACTAACTGAATGTTTAATTCTGCTTAAACTACCATGATGTTAGTAAACTATTATTTCACTGTGCATCAGTGTTTTGAGAGAGGACAGTTTTTGCTAGTGGTATATAGGTAGTGGATTAAGAAGTTAAGCTTAACATTAAATGTGTGATCTATTTGACAGGCTGTTATTAACCATAGACTTAAGGGACTTGTTTTTTGGAATCAGGTATAATTAATCGTGGTCTTGCAAAAGAGCAAGTAATTAGAACGTTGAAGCTCAGGAAATGTGGAAGAAAATTTTTCGGCTGTGTTAATTAGCAATTAATGGTGAACTTTGAAGAGTTGAAATCAGTGCAATCAATTGCCAGGTCTTGCTGCTCGTTGTGGGCTCGGGTCAGCTGGACCGGAGTTGATCGTTGCCCGAATTTAGTTCATTTTTTTATTAACGTTGCATAATAGGGCAGAGCAGATCCCAATGCAAGGAATTTTCGCCTTATCTTGGAACTGGAAGATTTTAACAAATGTTATATATTCACTGTGACAAGAATAGAGTTCTTTCCCATCGAGTTATTTGTGTTGCCCAGTTTTATGAAGGAAACTAAGGCTTCCCATCGAGTTATTTGTGTTGCCCAGTTTTATGAAGGAAACTAAGGCTTTCTCATTTATGATTGAAGTTCTGTTGGTTATCTGTAGTTGCAGAAATGCCTAATTAGAGGTTTTCTAGGACCCGACACTGTACCTCGCAGTGGATCAAAACCTCTATGCTTTCCAAAATGTTTGCAAACATCTTTTTTCAGTTATCCACCAGGGCCCATCATAAAAAATTGCGGATTTGCAAGGGGGAGCTTTTTTAAATTAAACCCGAGTAAATCACGCTGGGTTAGTATTGGCTTTAGTTTATTACAGCAGCGTGATTTTCTCCGCGGCCGCCCAACCCCGATTCTGCGTCCACATACAACCGTGTATTACATCTATCACGGCAAAGCTGGTGCTTGCAAGCGGCCAAGCCATGGTAGGATTAATGTGAGACTTTCTCTCTTAGTAGACATTTAGGGTCTTATCTCGTTCCCCCCACCACTCAAAATGCTTAAAACTTGACCAAATGAGCTAAAATTTGGTATGGGTATGTTTTCGACCACGCTGAGTTCAAATATCGCAAAATTTTTCGATTTCGCGAAATTCGATTTTTTTCGATGTCTAAGGGAAACTGAAAAATTTTTTGTCTTCGATTTTGCTGAAAAGATGTATATAGGGGTTTTCGGGGTCGCAGAACACGAATCTGAAGTCCGTTTTTCGATTTAGCTTTTCGTTGACTCAGTATAAGCTAAAGAATTAAGCTTAAGATGTAAGCTTATACTGAGTCAACGAAAAGCTAAATCGAAAAACGGACTTCAGATTCGTGTTCTGTGACCCCGAAAACCCCTATATACATCTTTTCAGCAAAATCGAAGACAAATAATTTTTCGGTTTCCCTTGGTCCCCCCTTAGAAATCGAAAAAAATAGAATTTCGCGAAATCAAACAATTTTGCGATATTTGAACTCAGCGTAGTCGAAAACATACCCATAGCAAATTTTAGCTCATTTGGTCAAGTTTTAAGGATTTTGAGTGGTGGGGGGTAATCGAGATAAGACCCGACATTTATATATATATATACGTACGTATGTATAAAAACTATTATACATGCATAGTATATATAATTACACAGACGACAGACGCTGGAAGATAGGTGGCCATGGAATTTGAGTCACAGTCAACGCAAGAATTTCGAAATTACAAAGTCACGTGATTTTACTCTGATATAAAAGTTTGGCATGCAAGGGACTATTGTCCCTGTAGTGCACGCCCCCGCATAAACTTTTGAAGCTTCGGTTCAAATTTCAACAACTTTTGCTTAAAAAACACTTAAATGGGATGCAGGGTTTTTTTCAAATTCGGACCCGTGCTTTTCAGTGTGTTTTTCTAAGAAAATGTGTGTTTTTTCTAAAAATTGATTTTTCGCGTTTTAAATGCGTTTACGACTATTTTTACTACATATAGCCTATTCCTAGTTGGTTTTTGTCGTTCTAGCGATAAAAGTCAATAGATACTGACGTGTATGGTCGATTTGGACGAAATGAGCGCAATATCATCGAAAAAAGGAAGAAAAGCGTATTTGCAACGGGGGGTCTGGGGGGCGGAGCCCCCCAGAAGCTGAAATTTTTTTAAAAATCGGTAAAAAACCACAATGGAAACAATTGAACCTTTTGATTTTGTAAACCATATTTTCTTTTGAAACGGTGCTAGAGATTTAATGCAGCTTAAAGTAAATAATGTGGTAAACTAATATAATAATAAGTATGTACGTATATATACTTATACATATACTAGAGGATTACAAAAGAAAAAGGACACAAGCACAGAGGTAGGACGCCAAAGCTTTGAAAAAATGAATGAAAAGACAAGCGCGCCGCAGGCGCAAAATTTTTTCAAGAAACGGTCTTCTGTAGTTCAAAACTGTTAAAGAAATTAGTAAAAGTTTGCTTCTGAATCTCAAAATTTCGGTGTGTTTTTAAGTGTGTTTTTCTAAGAAAAAGTGTGTTTTTCTAAGAAAAAGTGCGAAAACACAGTAAAAAACACAAAAAAAACCATGATGGGATGAAACGATGCTTGCGAGTACTCGCACTTGAAACTCAAGTGCGGATTATGTACAAGTGTTTCATAAAGCTTTTCCGCAAACTTGGCGGAAATTAGCTAAGCAAGTTGCGGAAGTTGACCCACTAGCAACGTAAGTGCGAGTACTTGCCTTGCAAGTGCGAGTAGAAGCAAAATTTATACTAATTCTTTAAAAAATCGTAACTTTTTCAAAACAACCTAATTTTCACAACGTGTGCAAAACATGTTAAAGCAGTTGCTTCTTAAATTTGGTTAAAAACTGACGAAGATTAACGAAGATATTCAATTTTTTTAAAAATCCTCTAGTTCAAAGCTACTAGACGACTTTACTCGCACTTGCAAGTTGCAAGTGAGTGTTCCAGCGGGTTTTATGAAACACTTACTTGCTGCTTCTGTTCAAGCGAACTCGCAACTTGCAGCATACCTGACTCGCAATTCAAGTGCAAGTGCGGATTCCGCACTTGAGCCTTTATGCAACACTTGCAGCTTGCAAATCCACAACTTGCTGGTGCGAGTTGCGGAATCAGCAACTTGCAAAGTTTTATGAAATTGGCCCCTGCTCTCTGTACGCGGTCTAAAAGTTGGCTGTTCAGTTGCCAGAATTCATTAGTCGGAATTTATGTTTCACGAATTTCTTCAGCATGGCTTTCGCAAATTTATCGCTATCGTTGCCAAACGAATTTTCGTAGGATTTGAAGGAGTATAATCCTTTCGGACGCATATATATTGTGCCAGTTAGTATTAACGAAAACCTAATGAAATGTAAATTCTTAGCTTGAATATATATATTTGAGCAAAGATTGAAATAGAAAATACTGACTATACTGGCTATATAAAGTACTGACAAATGACATTCTTTCAAAAGAAAGTCTAGCTTATGCAGCTTCAAAATGTGCGAAATTCTGACTAGTTTAGATAAACCGTCTAGAAGAGGGTTGAGAATTGAGATTGTGGTTTATTTGCAAATTCTAATGTTGATATGTTAAACTTAAGTATCGGTACAGATCCCCTCGTTGGCTAGGTCCTTCGTCTTAATAATGTTAAATGTCTGCGAAAGAGGACAAATTTCGTATAGGCGTTATCTTCGGGGTTGAGAGTTTCGGTCTCACCCATTGGTAAGACTCTGTTTTGGACCGAGACTAGAATTTTTTGGAAACATCAAATTTCCCCAAACATTTCAAATCCATGTTATGAAAACTCACTAACGAGATGCCGAAAACTTTTCCCTGTGTTGAAGTCCGCCTTTATTATCCGTCTAAGCCTCAAAAACTCTATAAAACTAAGCTTAAACCTCGGTTGGGGTGGGAGTCTCGGTCTTGCTCAAAAGGCTAGCCTTGGCCCGTCTCGGTCTCGCCGAAATTGTGGTTTCGCCCAACCCTGCACCTTTTCTGGACGGTCGGGGTTATATACTTGTATGAAGATCACCCGTTTGACTTCTGGTCTTGCTTATGCTACTTCTCTTTATTGTATATATATATATATATATATATATATATGTCGTAGTTCAGTATGTAATTTAGTTCAGTTCGGAACTGAACTAGTCCAGTATGTAATTACACACTGAACTAGTTCGGTATGTAATCAACATTTTCAAAGCTATTACAGTTCTTGTTTATGAAACCCCTCGTTGTGATGTTGCAAATGTTACAGGGTCTGTAGTATACAGGGTCAGTATTCTGCAAAATTAAGATGAATGAAATTTGTTCCATTTTACACCTCCTTGTTTTTTCTTTTAATTTTCTAATCTTTACAGTTTTCTTAATTTTTACATCTAACTTTTTCTTCGAGTTGTTTATAAAGTGTCAGCTACGAACAAGTTCGTTGGAATCTGCTGATTCCCCCCGCCCCTCCCCCCTGTAAAAATACCCTGAATTAATTGTTTATATTTTTGGAATCAGCAGATTCCAACGAACATGTTCGTAGCTGACACTTTATAAACAACTCGAAGAAAAAGTTAGATGTAAAAATTAAGAAAACTGTAAAGATTAGAAAATTAAAAGAAAAAACAAGGAGGTGTAAAATGGAACAAATTTTATTCATCTTAATTTCGCGGAATACTGACACTTACACTACAGACCCTGTAACATTTGCAACATCACAACGAGGGGTTTCATAAACAAGAACTGTAATAGCTTTGAAAATGTTGATTACATACCGAACTAGTTCAGAGCGTAATTACATACTGGACTAGTTCAGTTCCGAACTGAACTGAATTACATACTGAACTACGACATATACACTAGCGTAGCCAGAAAAAAATTTCGGAGGGGGGCAAGCCAAAATGCTCGGAAATTTCTTTCGCAACTGAACAGTTTGGTGAAAAAGTTCAAGCAAAGTCTAGTGCTTTTTGAGATATTTTCGTTCAAATGTAGCGCCGCAGGCGAAAATTTTTCGAAATATTTATTCACGCTACTACTACTCATTAAAAATTTTTATTTAGTCTCTGATTTCGGGGGGGGGGGCATGCCACCCTCGCCCCCCCCCCTGGCTACGCGCCTGTATATATATATATTGTTATATATGTACGTAAGTAGTATACGCTGTGCCTACACCCCTAAAATCGATACCTATGTTCAGCATTAGTCTGGCAGCCGCCTGCCAGACGCATAAAAAAAACCAACATTTCCAAAAAAAACCAGTCATCTCCTTGCTGCAACTATTGCGCAATCTCAAAAACAAACAGCAGCTGGCTGCTTGCGTAATCAGCTTCGCTGATTACGCAAGCTTCCAGCGCCCCTGGAAACAACCCTCCACCACAACTTCCGGCCCCAAACCCCTCAGCCGCGCCGCCCCTATGCTTTTGCTTAGTCTGATTTCTGAGGATGCATCAGAAATGCCATTGAGTTATTCATCACCCCACCCTAGTGGTGGAGCGGATCAGCATCTAGCAAGCTGCATGAATAACTCAATGGCATTTCTGTGCTTTGTGAGCAGTGTTGGCTAACGTATATATAACTACGCTACAGCTGCTGCATCAAAGAATCAGGTTTCAAAACAGACAGAGTAAGACTTGTTCAGCACTTTTCAGTGCTTTAACGACAGCACCTCGGGAAGGTTCTCTGTCACCGCTGTCATTGTTTCTTTTTTTTCTTTTACTTTCTTTATTTTAAGAAATCACAACAAATACAACACACATCATTTACAAGACTAACGGCATTAGATACACTACGCAAACCAACAATAAAAAATTTGCCATTATGAAACAGCCTTATTGTACCCCCCTTCATTTTCCATACTATGCCGCTATATAGTTCTAATTCCAGGCAAATATCTGAAAAGTTACATTTAAGATGGTTGTAAAGACCCTCCAAATTAATGTCAGATCCAATATGATGAGAAACCACAACATTACAGGTTGTCTGCATCCTGACACTTGAATTTAAAAGCTTTGCCAGTTTTTGCCCACTTCTCAGTCCATCATCTTCTTTTCTGGCTCCAAGACAGAGGAAACTTCCCGAAGAAAATAATAAAATTGTGCAAGGCTCAACAGCTAGGGTGGCTCCACTAAACCGTCCTGGGTTGTAGACTGCTCCTGGGACTTTAGTTAAATCTACTCTGGAATTCAGCTTTCCTTTCTGTACAATGTTAACAATCTTCATAGCTTCTGCACGTAGAACACTGAGCTGAAGGACAGTACTTATAGACTCTCAAATTATCGACAAAGCTTTTCACAATTGAGTCGTTCTTCTCTCCGCGCTTCCTTAAATGGTCTATGATGCCCTCGAAAGTCCATCCTCTCAGCCTTTTATGTAAAAAGTAAACGCAGTACTCCCCACAAACGTTAGTATCAAAGTCTTGCAAACAAAACTGGTTAGTTGTGTGAATGATATACTTTTCTTGGCAAGCCTCAATTGGCTCCAGGCCATAACTGTCAAAGTATTCTGTGTATGTATCAAAATACATTGCAATCCAATGTTGGCCGGGAGCCACGGCAGGATCAGTATTTAGAACCAGACATGCCGGCCTCTGCCGGATTTCTGGCAATTGATCGCATGGAAATACTCCCAGGAAAAATCTGTCTACGCACAAATCCCTTTTAAATGTTTCTGCAATTTCCAGACTGTTCATAATGTCTGATTTGACAGGCTGCACTGTTCTTCATTCACTAATTCACAGGGAGTAGTCGAAGAATGGGGTCCTGTTTTGGTCGATAGAAATTAAATTATCAAATTCGCCATAGATAATTATTTCTACTCCCTGTGCGTTTGCGCTTAGGGGCTCCTTCAATTGCATGTACAGAGATAGATCTCCTTCTTTTATTAGTTCCATGGCTCCTCCATCAATACTATCTGCAGTTAAGTTAAAGACAAAAATTGTGTATCCTTTACGGTAATCTCCGTAGGAGAGATCTATTCCTTTGTCACTGTTGACTGCGCTAATACCCTCAAATAGGTACATATATGGGACGCTGTACTGGAAGGCGTCCCAATCTATTTTCATCGGATGCTTAGGAATATATTCATCTCCGCATTTGAGCGACAGCTCACTGATTTTGCCGGTTTCAAACTGCAAAGTTACCCTTTGAACACTATTCCTCAAAAATATCCGGTTCAGGTTTCGATGCTTCCTCCTCAGGCTAGGAGACTGTCCAATAGATTAGAGATAAAATGTACAGTTCAATAAGATTTAGACTTAATTACTCGTAGATGTGTGTAAGATCTGGTAAGCATCCACTTATAGTAATACTAAATCCTAGGTAGATCAAGACAATAATTCCCTAAGGGAGTCAAGACTAGAATTTTCGTTATATTAAAGTTAGAACAGGTATAACATTACAATTCTACAGTAGGTAAAATTTCCACAGTCTTACGTTATATCTTTGCAGAATGGATGAAATTAAACACCTACCAACAGACAGTCAAAAGTAAACCAATAGCAGAGACATAAACATACAGTTGCGAGGTGGAAGTACAATTAATTCGAACAGTGATATGAGTTTGCCCAAAACTAGAAATCTCTCAGTATGCCACTTTTGATTCATTATGAAAACGACACTACTTTCGCTTTAGCTCGATAGAACTCTTAGCTTACTTCACTTACTCAACAGAACTTCCCAGAAATGCTCTTACCAGAAATCCAGGTGACGACTCAGCAACCAATCAGAGGAGAAAAATAGGCCAATTAAAGAAGGCAGCGGAGATCAGAAAATAGCGGTTCGGGGTTAGCAAATAAGGGTGAGACAGAATAGAAAACAGGCACAACCGGCTAACTTGACTGCTAGATATTTGAACGCAACCTTGCCCGCTCCGGGTCTTACAGAACCTTGCCCACTCTGGGTCTTACAGAATACTACACTGTGCAACTGAATCAAAAGACACACAGACCGGTTCGCTGAAGACACAACTGTACTGTTTGTTCAGAGTCCACCCCAAGACTGACTTGGGTGAAAAACAAGAGACGACACTGGGTCAGTCACCCAGCTTATCTTTTCTTTGTCCTGACTGAGAACTGTCAGTCAGGATTTGCGGTGAGCATTGGAAGTCTTTGGGAGTGCGGCCATAATTTTTCTGAAGAAGAAATTTTGCCTTTCTTATCGTTTCTTAATTGGATTCTAAGAGGCTTACCTGGGGACGAAAAACTCCCCAGGTAAGAAGTTTGACAAATATTTTTTCGCTCAATTTCCAGATTAATCAACAAAAGACCCCAGCAAACGAAACAAACAGGAAAATTCCATAGACACGCACAATTACCGAGGAGGGGGTCACAACACTAATCGGTGCTAACTTATTATAATACACAGATAAATTTACGAATATTTTAATTACAAGATTATTGCAGATCAACCAACAAACAATCAGCACAAACAACCAAGTAAACGACATAAACGAGCATAGTTAGTGTTATTTCAGATTTTGCTTATGTGCTCTTCAAAAACCCTAGATTCACGATTCAGTCATTAGATTCAGAAACTGTGATTGTACAAAGGAAGAAGGAAGCGGCAACTGTACAAAGGGCCATGGGAACCCAAAATATACAGACAAAAATCGACAAAACTCAGCCTACTCATCACATTTATATATGGAAATTGTCAAAATAAACAAATTTTCGAAATTTGACAAACCGGACAGTGGTCCTGTTACGGTTGCCCAATATCAATCCCCGGTTTACTGTCCGGTTACTAAACCGCAAATTGGTTGGCGAATCTGATGTAGGTTCTCACGGGGGCAACTCGCCCCAAATTAGTCCCCTAATCTTATACCTATCCTAATCAAACATGAGACAGTGTTGGCGTACAAATGAGTTTATTAAATGACTTACGGTTTTAATCCATATAGAGGGCAAGGCACAGCTAATACAGAGTATGGCACTACTGGCCGACTGATCACAACTTACAACACACACCAACCAACTTATTGATCCGATGACTCATCGTCTCAGACCGACGTAACTACACAGAAGTAATGATTACTTTCAATGGTTGTTGGAATGATTGTAGAATCGCAGACCGTAATTGCTAGTTTTTCACAATCTACTTGAACTTTCAACTAAAATGTATTGTCGCAATTTTGGTCTTATTTTCTACTTTTGCTGTTCAGTCTAAAATTAATTGTTTTGATTGATCTGAAACTTTTGGGGAAATACAGAATCCCGATAAACTTCTCAAAAACGTGCAAATTGACCTCTTGCCGCTTCCTTAGACAGGAAGTAGGATATTAGCATCTGGCTATCTGCCGAGGCGGTAGCTGGAACTAATATCTAGTGCCAGGGAAAGGGCGAAAAGCCGCGCGATATTGATTGTTTCCTTAAAATAAAAGCATATAAGACACCACAAGCATATAGGCAGACCCCCTCAATACCTTCTAAAGTCTGAAAATTGTGTCTACAAAATCTGTAAGGCCTCCAGTGAACTAAATATACGTCGTAACCCCATAAAAATATTTATATTTTCGGAATTCTTTCAGCGAGACGAACATTTTTACAAAATGTAAAATTTTCTAAAATTTCAAAAATTTTAAAATACCGGTTTTCGGGGAATTTTTTCGGGCCGTTCAAGTTATTCAGCTTATTCTTTCAGAAAATTTTGCTCATCCGAAGTCGCATCGACTGACACATGACCGAAAAACATTGGTTGAGAAATAAGCATTTTATTCCAAAAATTCGTTTTTCCATTTTCTTTGAAGTTTGCCGCTTTTTGCAGATTTGACTGGTTATTACTCGGGACTCGCTCAACGGAAATTTTTTTGGATTAGATTTTCAGGACCGCCTACAAAGTTACTTTCAAGTCCATATCCATATCCATGGTTTTCGCTTCATTACTCGTTAATTAAGATTAGTAATTAGTTTAGTTACTATTTTTACATCGGTAACACCAGCAAGCTTAGCTCTTTCAGAATATCCAAAAATATTAACCCTTTGTGTGGTTCGTTTTCAGTCTACATTCTGTTTACCAAGCCACATAATGGAATTTAAATTGACCTCTAGATACAAAAATTCGTTTTTCCATTTTCTTTGAAGTTTGCCGCATTTTGCAGATTTGACTATTTAATAGTCGGGACTCGCTCAGCGGAAAATATTTTCGATTAGATTTTCAGGACCGCCTAGACGTCTGCTTTCATCTGATACGTGTGGTATTTCAAATTTTGAAAGTAGATTTTTTCGAAAAATGCAACTTTTGCAATAAAATTTGGCAATGCTAATCTAGCAAAAGCGAGTTAGCATAATCATAACGTTCAGCGGAGCTGAATCCAACGATATAAAGGTTTTGTTGCTACGACGACAATAAGCCAGCTACGATTTTTTAAACAATAACCCTTATTTCAGTTGGTTCTTGGCTCTCTTTGATGTTGCCGCCGTGATTTAACTGAAGCAGTGTAAACTAAACAAAACCAGCTGAAGTAAGGGATATTGTTTAAAAACTCATTGCTGGCGCAATATAAATTGTAACAACAAAACCTTTGTGTCGTTAGATTCAGCCCAGATTAGACCTTATGATTACGAAATTTTTACTCACTTTTGCTAGATTCGCGTTGCCGAACTTTTGGGGCAAAAAGTGGTATTTTACGAAAAAAATCGACTTTTAAAATTTGAAATACCATACATATCTGGTGAAAGCGGACGCATAGGCGGTCCTGAAAATCTTATCGAAAAATGTTTCCGTTGAGCGAGTCGCGAGTAGTAACCAGCCAAATCTGCAAAAAGCGGCAAACTTCAAAGAAAATGAAAAAATAATTGGAATAAAATGCTTATTTCTCAACCAATTTTTTCGGTCTTGTTTCAATCGATGCGTCTTCGGATGAGAAAAATTTTCTGAAAGAATGAGCTGAATAATGCGTCTGTCAAAACAACTTTGGCACACTGTGCCTTGAAACTAGGCAAACTTACCTTAGTTTTAGAAAACTCTAAGAATAAATTTTCAGTTTTACGCAAAATTGAAACTTTACATCAAAATTTGTGCAAATAAAAACCTATCAGTTCTAAGTTATCGTGGAAAATATTTGCTTATACGTGAAAGCTACTTTTTCTAAAGATTTATACGTCAATGTAGAAAGCAGGCTCTAATAAGAGTAGAATTATTTTTCCTTTCACTTATTCACGTACTTTTCAAAAATTACGTGGAAGCAAAACATGAACCAGAAAGTGAAATATTTACGTAGTGTTTCCTGCTTGTGTGTATACAAGTTTTTACGCAGAAATGAGAAGCTGTGATGACCGCTATATCATTCATAATGACAATATAAATATTCCACAGTGTGTAAGGTGTTAGTTTTTATGTGTATACGCAAGCCACGGCCATGTGAAGCTGTGATAGCGCTGCATTCAAAATTCCTGACAGTGCGCTATTCTGTGCTGTTTAATGCTGAAATGCTTTTAAATATGTTATACTGTTTTCAGGAAATAGAGGACGCCGAACATAAAGGACTGATTGCTGACATTTGGTTATTTGCAGACTTTTGAGGTTTTCTTTAAAATATATCTTTCGCAACATTTGTGGCTGAACCATGACATTCCTTCCTCAAAATTTTTCAAGTGTACCTACGTACGAGGGACAGTTTTCTCATAAAGAAGACTCTGTAGTATGGCGCCTAGATCGAAAAAGTAGCAACTGTCGTATACAAGGTGTTCAAGCCTAGTCTTTGTATTAAGAAACGGAGCAAAGAATAAGTTATTTGGTGGGGACAGACAAGGTTTACAAAATCTACCACATCGGATATGTTAAATTTTAATTTATTTCTTTCATCCTTTCTTCTTATTTCAGTTGTCGTAGTTTGATTAGACAACTGTCTATAAATCTAAAATTTTCATCAAGTTTTAGATAAGCTAATGGAAAAACTATGCACATGTTATAAACACAAAGAGCAAATGTCGATTTGAAGTTTTCTAAAAATTCAGAAACTGAAGATTCATTTCAGCAGTCCCTTGTAAACAATTGAACATAGTTGATAACTTTGAATATGCTGCTGTTTAGAGGTTGAGCTAAAGATAATATCAAGTTGCAATATTTTTGCGTTTAATGTAGATATGTTCGCTAGTATATAGTGGCATGTATAATTATAGTAGTTAGTTGCTACTTGAGTAATTCTTGAATGGCCTTCAAATAACAGACCAGTGTTCAGCATTTAAAGTCCACCTAATCCAAATTGCTTCTTATATTATACCTATCTTGTTTCGAAAAATAATAGAAGCTCTGACAAAGCAGAGAAATTTTACGTATAAATTTAAACGTTATCACACTTCTGAGTATTTAATATTCCAAATCACTTTCATTCGTTAAATTAAGTTGTCCTAAAAATTGAGTTGCTGAAAGAATGGACATATTAAATTTAGGAATTGAATTGAAGAAACCAGGTGGCCTCTTGAAGTAGCAGGGTGTTGTTTGCAACAAATTTATGCATTTTTTGGAACTGCCGCAAAACTGGTATAAAAATGTTGCTCCATATTTTGTCCCAGTACAAATGGAAGCATTAAAATTTCCAGCTATCTTGAGGAATGTGTTAATGCCATCGAATCAGATTAAACCATGCTTTTACGTGAACGTCATGGATACATAATGCCAGTATGCTATTCACTTTATGTCTAAACTTCCTTAAATTTGAAATTTTGAATCCATTCGTTTCGAAACTGAGGACAACGTAATTCACCACATTAAATTTTGACAGTGTGGGTATATATGTATTTCCAACTTTAAACCACATATAAAACGTTTCATTTGTAAGTCCGCTGGAAAATTATATATAAGCAGAAGTCTGATTCAAGGAATTTTAATGAACAAACCAGCATTCAGGGAGGATTTGCAGGCGTTGCGGGAGAGCAGATGGGAAGCTGGAATGGGCATTGAATTCAACAAATTTGTTTGTATGCAAATTGGAATACTTAGACACAAACCCCTTAAAAATCTATAGCACACAGTCTATATAATGCTTTACTTTTATAGATGCATAGGGAAAAGTATATACACTGGACACAGGCGATAAATTGTTAACGTCAATACGTCCCGGTCTTGCTTCAATATTTCCGCGAATTTTAGAATGTAGCAGTTTTATACAGAGTCCACAAAATAAATTTTCTATAATATCCATTTATTTTTAAATCCGGCAAATTCATTTCCCTGTTTACGTATAATTTCCAATATCTCCGTATAATATTTCGTGTGCACCGAGAAAATTTGTGGATTATTTTCTGAAAAGTATTCGTAGAAATTTGCTTTTTTTACCGTAGAAATTTTCTTAAATGCACAGATGAAAGTAAATTTTAAGGAGAAAAATGTATAGGTAAATGTTTTACTACGCAAAAATTTTACGTATTGCTAGTTTTTATACTCAAACGCTAAATTCTTGCAGTCAAACGGAACCTGTGTACCGCGTAGTTTAAAGGCACAGTGTGCCAAAGTTGTTTTGACAGACGC
>JASAND010005295.1:0-49643 GCA_030248195.1 Trissonchulus latispiculum
TAGAGAAGGGTATATACAGTATATACATATGTATATATATATATAATTTACAAGAGTGTAGACTCTCTGTTATCAGTTGGAGTGGAGGCATGTATACGTATATATTGGCATTTTTAGGGGTTTGAAAGTGGGGGCTTCACACCCCCCTCTAGGGAGGAGGAAGTGAGGGCGAACCCAAGGTATAAATGTCACGGACAACTAGCGTAATCGTTGAATCTTGTAAAGTGAAGTTAAGACCGTGAAGTTAATAGCTTGTCACAATTTGCGTAAATGTTTATATATATATATACTATTAGAGTTCACTGTAGAACCTTTGTTAAGGTTAATTCAGACGGCGTTTTGTTGGCTGTAGATCCCTATATCTGAAGTTACACTGATGCTGCTCTCTCTACTGTATAGTCTTTATTGGAGATTAACAGTCTAACAGTCCAAGCGTACGATACAATTAATGTTGAGAAAGGATTCGGGTAAAATTAGAATTTTTAAGGGAAAACGCGGAAATCGCTGTTTTTAAGCTTAATGAGCTTATAGTCCGTAAATTAGGTAATTGACAAAATTTTCGAAAATTTGACCTCAAAAGCTTAATTTTTCGACACTTTTGATCGACCCCCTAAAAAGTGGGTGAGGGCTTGCCGAAAAGTGGGCCCCCCACTAAAAAATGCCAGTATATGCATGTACATGCTCTGAACGCTATATAATGGCCTAATAGTAACATCGTTTCTTCCCGTTTTTCACATTTTTGCTGCACTCTTTGACGAAATTTTTTAAATAAGTTAGCGGGAAAATCGTAATTTTTCTGATATATCTATTCTAAACTAAAACATCTCTAGAACAGGGATTTTTTCCAGGGGGGGCTTCCCGGGGGGCCCCCGGCCCCGGGAGGGAAGATTTTTTGCAAAAATGAGCGAAAAAATGGTATTTTTGGCGTATATATTTTGCATGGTGAAACGCAAAAGGTTCTCAAAAAATCCCAGGATTTAAGCTAAAAATAGCTACGTATTTGTACGAAAAAATCTCCGGCGAAGCCGGCAAATTTTTGAAAATTGGCCTATTTTTGGCAAAAATTTTGGGCCTCAAAAAAATCTGGGGGGGGAAGCAAATATCCCGGGAGGGGGCGATTTCGGGGGGGAAGGTCAACTTCGATCTGATCAAGAAAACTAAAACAAGGTGGTGGCAAGAACATGCCACCAGTCTGTCTGCCCACAGTAATCCATCTAAGACCTGGGCGACCATTGGAGCTATGGATGGACGGTATTCCAAGTCTACTTCAGCAGCGCTGGAAAACTCTGGGAAGCGGCTCTTCTCAAATCGGGATAAAGCCAACTGTTTCGCCAAGCAATACGCCTCTGTGAGCAGAATCCGGCTCGGAAAGCCGGACCGGCGCAGAGTCCGGAAAATCCAGGATAGAATCAGATCAGCTTGCCCTCCCGACTGTCAAGTCTGCTGCCCGTTTACACCAGCTGAAATTGATGGATCGATACGCAGCCTAAAGGCAGGGAAAGCCGCAGGAGCTGACGGAGTCTATCCAGATATGCTACACCACCTCACTCCAATGGGAAGAAGAGCTGTCCTCCATCTGGCCAACCTGAGCTGGAAGAGTAAGAAGATTCCGGCTGATTGGAAAAAGGCGGTCATAATTCCCATCTTGAAAAAGGGCAAGGATCCATCCAGCCCGGCGTCGTACCGACCGATCAGCCTTACCAGTTGCCTGGCCAAAGTGGTGGAGCGGGCGGTCAAAAACCGCCTTTCCTTCCTGCTAGAATCCACTGATGCACTAACTCCTGTCCAGGCGGGTTTCCGATCCGACCATTCAACCGAAGACCAGATTCTCAGAATAGTTCAGGATGTTGCTGACGGATTTCATCAAAGGCCCCCAAGGAGAACAGTCATGGTTCTGGTTGACTTTGCCAGGGCCTTCGACACGGTATGGAAAACTGGACTCCTTCACAAACTACTAAACTGCGGCATACCACTCTGTATGACCGGCTGGATCGGTCAATTCTTGGCAGACAGGAAAGCTCAGGTCAAAGTGGGGGCTCTCTCAGCAGGAGCGTTCAACTCAGGGCTGGCGTCCCGCAAGGGGCGGTCCTGTCTCCCACTCTTTTCACAGTCTACATCAACGATTTGGTCTCCAGACTCCCAGACGGCATCAAAGTCAGTCTCTTCGCTGACGACCTGGCTGTATGGGCGAGCCACAATCGAATAGAGGTTGCCGAGCGCTTGATTGGCACAGCAATGGAAGAAATACGCAGTTGGGCCGAACACTGGAAGATGAGGGTCAATGTTGCCAAGTGTGAATCCACTCTCTTCACCACTGATCCTCACCAAGCCAAATCGACGGTATCTATCAGATACGGAGGCCAAGAAATCCCCTTCAGTACCCACCCTACCTTTCTGGGGATCACCTTCGATCGGCGTCTATCCTTCAAGGAACACATTTCCCGGCTAAGACTCAAGCTTCAAAAAAGGATCTCAACAGTTGCCGCTCTGTCAGGCAAGGCCTGGGGCATGCAGAAAGAAAATCTACGAACTGTGTACCTGGCATACGTCAGGTCCCTCCTGGACTATGGGCTGGGAGCCTGGGGCCCATCTGTTGCTGCCACAAATTTACATCCTCTGGAAGTTGCCAATAGCAGGGCAGCCAGAATTATAACCGGATGCACCAGGACGGCCCCTACAGATGGAGTCCTTCTGGAGGCGGATCTGCTACCTATCGACCTGGTCAGGGATCAGAAGCTGGCCACATCCTATTTCAAGTCGAAAACAGCCTCCGAAGACAACCCCAGGAGAGCAGCCGCCGACCGGAAACAACGACGTAGGCTGAAATCGGTCAACTCTTGGAGAGATGCTGCACAGAAAATGCCAGTTGTTCAGGAAATCAGCAATCTGCCAATGGAGCCCCTGACTGCTGCGGCCCAAATACCACCGTGGCAGGACATGATCCATCCCATCATCATTGACGAGTCCGAACTGAAAAAGCGGATGAATCCAGATGAGGTCACTGAGCACTTCCAGGCACTACCGGACAGCCTGCCGTGGGAACCAAATGTACGCATCTGGACTGACGGATCGGCCCAGGATGGTACATTAAATGGCGGCGCTGGAGCCTTTATCAAGGCAGACTACGGATTGACCGTCTGTCTCAACAAACCAGCCGGATCACATTGCTCCAGCTACCGAGCGGAGCTGATAGCCATCCAGAAAGCACTACGCTGGTGCTTAAAAAACAAAGACCTGCTACCGCCGGAACCACGCCTACTCATCGAAACCGATAGCCTGTCCGCCTGCCGTAAGCTAGAAAACCTAAACAGGTGCACTGAACCGCTGCCCATGGAAATTATAACCCTAATCCAAAGGCTGGGTGAGCCTATTGCTTTCCGATGGGTCCCTGGCCACTCAGGAATTCCCGGAAATGAAACTGCTGACTCTTTGGCCCGGGAGGGAAGTTTGCAACCGCAAATGCAAGTACCTCTTGACCATACATGGGCAAGGTCAAATGGGTTAGCCTACACCAGATTTTTGTCGTGCGTGGGTCCTTTAATGTTTGTGGGGGGGGGCTTCCAATGAAAATTTACTTCGACCATGTTTCTTATAAGGGTACGCGCACGCACGCACGCAGAATTTGTTATTCATTTATTTATTGTTTAATTACAGACAAAAGAATTCATTCAAATACAGGAGAAGCAAATTCAATTTGATGAACAAACACATTAAGCTTTCGCAAGGCAAAAATCTTTAAAGTTCAAATTACATCCATCTGCAACAGGGTTCTTGAAAATCGGATCTGTGCCAATTTTATGTATTTTTGTTTTCGTGTCGTGTGTATTTTAAAATTTTATAAAAGCAATAAAATTTCACTGCGTGAGATTACAAAAATAGCTTCTCAAGGCAACAGACGCTATAAACGCACTAAATGTCGAATTAATGCATTTTACTGCTTTTTAATAAGGTTAAGAGTCTTAGCATCATTTTACTTTGGGTGCTCATTTAATTATAGTGCAAAAGCATGAATAGCGAATGAAAAAGGATAAGCAGGGGGTCTGTGGGCGCAGGCCCCCCACAGTTGAAGAAAATTTTAAGTTGAGGAGTAGGCTTAAGTTGAGTTGAGTTTATGTTTGAGTTAGTGGGGGGGGGGCGTCCCCCACTTTTTTCGCCTAGAAAAAGTCCAGGGCCAGGTTGGTTATAGAAATACAGTTAATGTATATATCCTTATTCCTTGAACAGTTAACTATATACGTATTTTAGTAAGCATTACGCTAACATTAACATTAACACTAACAAGTAGGCCCCAAAAGGGGCAGTATTCCTTTGTAGACCTGTTTTTATTCAAATTGCAAAACTGCCTTTGTTGGAAGCTAACTTTTCATTCCGCTGCTCAAATTTGTTCTCAGTTCTCAATGACCTCCATACTCGTCAGAGAGAGAGCAGGCCTATGCTTGCCATGCTGGGCTGAACTTGTGATGTCCACTGCAAGCTAGTACCTTATATTGCCTAAGGCACCCATGTGTAGCTCCCAAGCTACACAGGTGCTCAAAAATATGCAACCGTTTAGATTGCTGACAGCCGAAGACTGCGCCACGGCTCACAGTTCTGCGGCTTAAATAGGTTCTGAAGCCTAATTTGCATAATCCGAATGCAAAAAATCTCACCTAAGCTAGCCCTGTGTTGAAGATAGGGCTTCTAAATGGAGAAATGACTCACCATGCACTAATCATAATAGTTTCCATTTTATACATTCCTGCTCCAGCAGGAATAAAAACATTACGCAAAACAGAAACAAATACAGCATACATACGACTGCTTAGCCAGAAAGTATATAAGCAACTTCAGATGGAAGGATCAGTGTAGAATTGCTGGCTTTTTCCTACAGGGGGTGGGGGGGGGGGGCCCCCCCAGAAATGCGTTCCCCCCCCCAGACTTGGGTCGCCCCCCCCCAGAATCGCCCCCCCAGGATTCGGACCTTCCCCCCCAGAACCCCCCCCCCACCCTGAAGTGCCCGGAAAAATAGGGTTTTGAGGGTAAATTTTGAAAATTTTTTCCGGCTTCGCCGGATTTTTACCCATTTTTAAGCATTTTTTAGCTATTTTAAGCTTAAATTTAAGTTAAAAATAGTATATTTTTTAGCTCAGCAGCAAAAAATAGCTATTTTTAGACATTTTTCTAAAAAATTTTCTTCCCCCCCCCAGAACTCCGAGCCCCCCCCAGACCTGGGGGGGGGCCCCCCCAGACTTCCCCCCCCCCCAGAAATTTTTGCCTAGGAAAAAGCCAGAATTGAAGAGGCAAACGGGGGTCTGAAGGGCGGAAACCCCCAGAAGAAAGCTGTACCCAACCTAACCTACGATAACCTGCATCAAGAAATTACTTTAGAACTCTTGAAATTTTAAAGCTGGGTATTTTGGTGCGCATTTTAAGTGCGGTTGTTTTGAGGGCGTGTGTCCTGCGTCTCCTTGGATATTTTGACAGTGCGTGTCCTGCGTCTGCGTGGGTATTTCGATGACGCGCTCTGTGCTCCTTTATCTGCGCGAGTCTTTCGAGGGCGCGCTTCGCGCGCCTTGCCTCTGCGTGGGTCCTTCTTTTTGCCTTGCGTGGGTGCGTGGGTCCAGCCTACACCGGTGTAGGCGTGGTGTAGGCGTTGCCCATGCCTGCTCTTGACCAATCCTCAATCCGCAGTTTAATCCAACGGAGAACGAGGGAAGTCTGGCGGGGGAGGATAGCCCACCCCAAGGTCCTCCAATCCAACCCGGCAACCCGGCCAGTTCCCAGGGAATCGGAACGTGGACTATCCAGGAGGGAACGGGTCCTTCTGGCTCAGCTTAGGGCAGGGGGCCACTGCCCTTTGCTGAGGTCCTACCTATTCAGAATTGGGGCTGCAGAAAATCCGATCTGCAGCCGATGCGGGGAGTCCGAGGATGACGTGTCCCACCTAATCCTAACCTGCCCGGCCCTGGCCCACCACCGCCAACTCTGCCTGGGTGTGGGGGCTAGCCTGGACTGCCTATCCAGCAGCCCATACCTGGTCATTTGTTTCCTGCGGGAGGCAGGGATCATCCCGATGGTCCCTCCAATCTATGCCTAGCGAAGATTCCTGAACAGAGAGAGAGAGAGAGAGGTCAACTTCGGGAGGGGGCCCGCCCCCCCCTGTAAAAAATACCCTGGTTTATTGCATAAGATACATTTAAACGCTTTATTTATTTTTGCACCCCATAAGCAATTTCAAGCCATTGAGGATGGCGGAAATATATACTGACGAAACAGAAAAACTGGTTTTCCATGTTTTTTCAAAAAGACCAATCCTGCTAATGGTTGATCCTCCCACACACGCGTATACGTACCTAGTGACCCCTCCCACAAATCTGTTCCCAGTATACGTTTCTGTGCACGTGCTTGCCGTATCTTTGATCGTGTTAACTCTCGAAAACACAATTATATACTGTGTTAGTCTAAAATGTGTTCAGGGTAGTTTTTACGGATTTTTTCCTGGGGGGCTGGGGGGGGACGTCCCGGGGGGTGGGAAGAAATTTCCGGGGGGAGGGGAATTTTTTGCAAAAATGAGCCAAAAAATGGTACTTTTGGCGTATATATTTTGCATGGTGAAACACACAAAAAGTTCTCAAAAACGCCAGGATTTAAGCTAAAATAACCACTTTTACGAATCTCCGGCGAAGCCGGAAAATTTTTGAAAATTTGGCCATTTGTGGAAAAAATGTAGACCTTATTCAGGGGAAGCCCAAATTACCCTGGTGTTTGTTTCGAACTGTAGAACGCTATGATTTGATGTGAACTTGCGCATTTGAGGGAGTTTGCAAGCAAAGCATGCACCTGTACTTGATAACAGAGTCTGTCAACTGAACTACACTATAAGGCACTGATTATATATATATATTTAATTTTTTAGCTCCCTGTTTCTTGGTACGCTGTTTCAGGCCCTTGTTTCTTGTTCCGCCGCTACTCTGAAAAAGATGTGGTGCAATTTTTTGCTTGCTCTGCTTGTCGGTCACGAAAGCTGTGCTCATTTTATCGTGAAATCGTCAGTGGTTCACTAAAATCCAGAGACACCGAGCTTTCTAAAGAACCAAAACTCAGTCAGTCGGGAAAGCACCACGTAATTTCTTGGAAGCAGTAAGTTTATTTGCATTCAGAATTTCAAATTCAAATTTACATTTAGATGCATGTCTATATAATGTAGTCGTGTACTTAGCGTATAGCCAGAAGAAATTTCGGTGTAGATGTACATCTCTAATGCATAGGGATTTTGGTGAAAGTCCTTCTGCCCAAATCTATTGCTATGCTTATGCTAGTTGCATCACAGTGGCATTTTGTTTAATTTATTGACAGAGGTTGATACTTTAATTAGCTATTGGTTCAAATATTTCGTTTGTTGCGAATAATAAGATTTATTTGCTATTCTATTTCCTACCAAGTTGAATAAATGCGCTTACAAATGTGCATATACATATAAGTATATACTTATAAAAGCTTAAAGAGTTGTATATACATGCGAAACATAACCTAAAAACTTTATATATATTGGCAGTTATGTTAAGTACGTATATACGTATATTTAGTTGATAGACTGAAATTGTTTTATTTCAGACTGCTAAAAATAAAACGTAACGTTAGGCCAGAAGATCGTCTATATTGCTTCGACTGTTCGTCTCTTACCACAGTTTCAAAGCAGCAGAGTCCGCATGGATCGCATCAACATCTGAAAGGAATTTCTAACAGACTACTGCGCCGGCCGTCTCAGCTTCTCAAGCCTTTGATAACTGATGAAAAAGAAGCGGTACTTTATTTGACTTTATAGACGTACTAACTAACTGCAGCTGTACGGTATTACTGAATGCTTTATTGAATCAGGCGTTGACTCCATTTTTCGGTATAATGTAATGTATTATATAATATTTGGAGGCTTGCCTGTTGTTATAAACCCGTATCGAAATTAAAGTAGATACATACACTGGCGGATCCAGGATTTGGTGACGGGGGGAAGGCGGTAATATTGTGTACCGGGGGTTCCTGTGGGGGGTGAAGAAATTTTTTGCTTTTGCAATTAACTCGGTCTTCAGATCTTTAATTCTTTTAATTTTGAAGAACAGACACTTTTTGAAATACATCACATTTTTAGTGAAAAAAAGTAATTCTTTCCGAAAAATCGGATGTATTTCAAGTTTTTTCTTCATAAATGCAATAAACATGCAGTTAAAAATCAGAAAATTCGCGCCGAAGGCACATTTCCCCCTATTTTCTCTTTAATTTTTCATACCTTCGAATCCCGACGGGGGGGCGGCCGCCCCCTCCCTCTAGATCCGCCCCTGCATACATATGTGGTATCCGATAATTATAGTCATTTTAGCAATACCTGTTCACTGACGACGCGGTTCAGACGTTGGCTTCAATACCCAACAGTGCCAAATTTGACTCCGTACTTTGCATTGGGACTCCAACGTAAGCATATTTCTCGTTCGAGGCAGCTGATACTGTAACATTGCATTGAAAATTTTTTTGTGGAGAGCGACTTGCAAGCACTTTTTATGAAGCGTCTAATCCAGAGACAAGAACTTACATTTGCTTGCCATCATGTGCCCATGAACAGATCAGATAATAATATCAAAAGTGTATTGAGTATGAACAGCTAGCAGGCTCTCAGTTATTAGGAACTTGACAATTCTCTGAAATGTGTGCTAGGTGAGCCCTTTATTCACAATCGTGTAAGAGTAAATGTTTCTGTACGTTCACTCGTCACATGATTGCATGTTGAATGTCGACGACTTAGTAGCTCTGTTTGTCTAATATGTGCCTGTTCAGGGCTTCAACGTGCCTTTATAGTGAGTGATTTGGTAGATTTACTAGGCATACACACTAGGCGTTTGTGAGTAGGTTAACCGTTGGCTCGTTGAGCATGTAGCTCGAGCTAATGGAGCTAATGGAACTTTAGCTCAGCTCCGCTCCCACGGCCACTGCCCCTATCTGGCTTCCTATAGACATCGCTTCAATCTGGACAACCGGGGCCCTCTTTGTCCTCGGTGCGAAGAAGAGGAGGAAACCCTACAACACCTATTGGAGAAATGCCCTGCTCTTACCCAAATCCGTCTGCAAACCTTGGGTATTGGGGCCAATACTGGGATGCTTGCCGCTGACCCTGTCAGGGTGGCAAACTTTCTGAGGGAGTGCGGTTTCTACGGAGGCCGCCTGATATAATGGGAAGACCATTGGTGCCCGGAGAGAAGAAGAAGAAGAGCTAATGGAGCTGATAAGTAGAGGTCCGGCTGGCCGTCACACTCCTTTAATATGGGCTATTGCAGCAAAGGCCAAAAAATTGTTAATGGTTTGGTTTTGCACAATGTCTGTCTCCTGCTACTCTAGTATATATAGTGTTGAGACCGGCCGACGACTTAAAATGAACTCCACAAAGCTAACTATGCTAAAAAGTGGAAGCAATACGCCTAAACTGTCCCACGCGAAACTAATTTTTCTTACTGCAGCTGGAACACTAAATAGAACTTGCTTCATTCAGAGCAAATTAATGTTTTACTGTTTTATATTCTACACCTGATCAGGAACTTTCACATATCTGCCTCTGCAGTCAGTAAGCAGTTAACGTAGGCATCTAATACTACGTACCCTTAATTAGTCTTCTTGTTTATGGACGTAGTATTAATCACTGCGCTAATTTTCATCCCTCCTTCTTTACGACAATAATCTGGACGACGATAATCAAAATACTCTCGGGCTTTCGACGTTAGAAAATATCTATGTATATACATTTGGCCTCGTATTTAGTTTCATACTTACTGTTTTCTTCTTCTTCATATTCCTGTTCCCGCGTCGACAGTACTACGTAGGACAAAAACTAGATATGCGTCAAGGAAGGCCATGGTTTGGAAGCTAGAGCAGCATATTTACGCAAGAACTGTAAAAAAGGTTTTTGTATGGTTTATGTAGTCAGTGTTGTGTATACTTTCATTTTTCTAATAAAGCATTCGGAAATATTATCTTAACATTATAATAGCTGCACTGCAAACTGCTCCCGGAGAGTCGCCGGCCGGTCTCAAAGTAAACACCTACTCTAGTGTACCTGTATATATGCTTGCATGCAGTAGTTTGTGCTATGATTACTACAACTTCCTATATTCTTAATTCTTATATATACTGCCTTATTTATAGGTTATATGAACAACTGTCAACTGCGAGAAAATGTGAACGTAAACAATCATTTCTGCTGGACATTGACGCTAGATATGTAAGCGATTCAGTAATACCTGTTCCGTTTTATGGGCGGGCAAGATGATGCCTCTTGTGGACGATAGGCTTTAACCTTATTTTATTTTGTCGTGAAAGTGCGGTGGAAAGGGCTAGAAATCTTGTATTAATATTGTTGACTTTTCCGTGGGCAAAATGAGCCTCTACTACATCTACAGACCACAAAGTATCTCTGGCAGAAGTTTGCGCAGTTTTTATTATTTTTGCTGTTATTTTTATTGTTTTAGTCCGCTTTCTTCAGTCCTCGCTCGTTTGCCCAATATAATTTATTTGTTCATCACTTTTTTCATCATTTGGGTCGTCGATTTTATGAAAGATTCCTTTCACAGGCTCGGAATTTGCTGGTAGTCTTGGATCCGCCGTATGGGGGCATGGTTGAACCAATTGCTCAAACTCTCAACGCTGTCAGAGAGGATTATGAGAGGTACTTTTCTGATACTACTCTCATGGTATGCTGTGCTGCAACGAATTTAGTGATGGACACAGGATATCTTGGTATCCTGAATCCTGATATCCTCTTATTTTGCGTTAAGGCATATCTGGTTATCGGCTGTCGTAAACCAGATTTTGATTTTACAGTTAAAATAGATTTTTCACAGACATTGTCATCAAAGCAGTTACAACCTTAGTTTCAAACAATTTTCAAAGAACGTGAAGAATATTTTACCTTGGCCCTAATCCATCTCTATCTGTCCTGTGGGAAAAACCAGGGGAGGTCATTGCCTACCTAGATGGGTGCGGGGCGCGGGCGTCTCTCGTAGACTATTGAGTTCCAAGCCGATTGACGATCGTCAGGTGGTTGGAAGCAGTCACAGCAAAAACACCTAAAATATTTTAAATTTTTGTCGAAAGGTTGCTAATTTCTATTTTGTCTGAAATGTAAGCGGATATCCGGATATTCAGTCCCATCACTGTGGAAAGTGATACTAAAAACAAAATTTGTCCAGAACGAAGAAGACGACTTTTCTAAAGCATTTCGCACATTTTCTTCCGGTTCCACTTGATTTGAGCTGTTTATAAATATTACTCATCTGGTACTAATTACCATCTTAACCTGATGGTTTTAGCATGTATATACGTAGACACTACAGAATGTTCGTTTTTATTTCTTCTTTTTATGATTAGAAAAATAAACAATTTTGTTTTTATGAAGTTTCTAATTAAACAGAGGGATAGGGGCTGCTTTGTGTTTTAAGGTATTTTTAATTTTAAGGTTAAAACCAAAGACTTTGACAGAAGGAGAAGGGCAGTGTCGCGTTGTTTGGATTGCTCCTTATTTTTTGGAAAGACGTATTTGTGCTACGGATTCGCCCTATTCTATGCTGGATTATCGGGTAAAGTTTTTGACTAAACCCTTTTTCCCGTGTTTTGTTTCTACACCTGACGATAGTAAATTTTTAAGCAGATTAAAAAGTTTTCTTTCTGGGGCAGTTTATAGAATGGAGTTCTTTTCTGGCCCAAATTCTAGCTAGTTTATGAATGGGGGTTCGTTTCCTTTTCACTTTTTCATGGAAATTGGTATTTTGGGTGTCATAGCTGCTACAATCTATACTTCTGTTTTGCTTAGGTTGAGTATTCAAATCATCCTCTTTATAAAGCTGGGAAAGGTGGAAACAAAGGTTCACCTGTTCGTATATTTACTGATTTGCCTCCTGAACAAATAAAGTTCCCTCAGGAATTTTACAGGTGCGAATATGCATGCTAACATTTTAGGGTTTTAAAGGTAATGAAGGGGTACTCCCCCTCTTGGAAACAGGGTACAGGGTAGGGTAGGGGGAGGACATTTCCAAATTGTATGTATACGTTGTCCTAAGTTTTGAGCGAGCAATTCTACTCAAGAATAATGGACAAAATATTAATGAGAAGCTTAAACTGGATAAATGATGGAGCGAACGAAACAAAGACGTGTTTGAATAACAAAGATTTTGTTTGCCCCTCTAAACTTGTCTACGCCTTCACCCAAAACTGGGTGAGAGTGCGAAACATTGGACAACTTTGATATGGAATGAAGCTGCCTCACACGTAAAAACGCTTGGGTGCGTTTTGCTTTTTCTAGATGTTGTTTTAGATGATGTTTTCTAGATGTGTGAAAAGTGCCACTGAGGTTAATTTATTAGCGGTCATTCCTTGAAAACAGTAATTTGGTATTATGCTGTATGAAATCTGGTTTATACAATAGAAATTTTAGTTTTTATGAATACGAATTGCTGCAATCTATAATCTAACCTATTTTCCGCCTGTACTGTAAATGTTTTCTCTTTTAGATTTTGTAAGCTGTGCAAACAGTTTGTTCACAAAGGGAACCGTCATTGCAAGAAATGCGACAAGTGCACTTCCAAGGTTATTTATGTGCGATTTTTGAACTTTTGTGGCGCTTTTCACTGGGCTTTTTATACTGGGGGGGCATGTCGGCCCCATGTCCGCTTTTTTGGGCTTCCCTTCACTCAATTTGAGGTGCCCAGAAAATACCAAAGTTTAAGGATTTTTGGTCAGGCTGTTTCGGCTTCGCCGGAATGTTTTGGTCTAAGATCGTCTTTTTTGGTACTAAAACTTGATTTTTTAGCATTTTTAAGTAAATTTATTCCCCCCACTTCCCAACCCCACTTTTTCGCCTAGAAAAAGCACAGTATGCATTCATAGAAGAGTACAAGTTATTATATACGTTACCGACTGGTAATGGCTTTTTCAGCTAGTTCAAATCTCATTGCACCCGAACTTTCTCTAGATTCGCTTTAGCAAGGTCTATTTCCTTATAGATTAAAATGGTCCGATTAAACTGATTAAAATTAATTCGTTTAATCCGACCATTTAATACGCGGATTAACCGAAATGATTTTAATCCGCTAACTTCTAATCCGTTTAATCCGCTAGCTGCATGAGGATTAAAAACTAGTTGAAAATGCAGGCGGCGGATTAAACGGATTAAAATTAATCTTTAAAGAAACGGAGATTAAGCTTAACTCGCTAGATTAAATTATAATCTAATCCGAGGTGCAGTTTCTTTAATGCGGATTAATTTTAATCTTATCCGTTTAATCTTTAAGGAAATAGGGCCTAGGAAAATATAATACCAATTTACCATGAGCTCTACTAGCCAACCCGTCTATTCACTTTTAATTAGGCGGTAGATGGTACCACCACCACGGTTATGAGAAGGTGGGCCCCCTCATCCACGGCTTGGCTGTTGCCTGCCATAACTTCGGAGATTTACCTTCTACACATTATTTTTCTGATATACCTTGTAGCTAATGTGTCAGTGTGTTGTTCTGCACCCCTGCTATACAACTCAGTTCTTAGGGCCTTTTCGCGTGCGAGTTAAACGAGTTAAAATTAACTCGATCCTTTTCGCGCCAGGGTTGAAAGAGTTAAATGAGTTAAGTTTAACCAGCTGGGGTTAAGCGAGTTAAAAACTTTTTATCTCGGTGCTCGCACGAACAGAGGTTAAAATTAACTCGTTTAACCCCACCTGCATTCGCGCGCAAGCAAAGGAGTAAAAAAGCATAGAGTTCATTTTAACTCAACCCCTTTTCCCGCGCGCGAGTTAAAATTAACTCCTTTAACTCTGCAGCAACATTTTCCATTGAATTTTAACCCTCGATTCGACACGGAGGTTAAACGAGTTAAAAAGAAGGTACGCTGACTGAAGTCACTAAGCAAATCAGCCAAACTAAAAGTGCTGCGTTAATTAATATTTGACTATTTATTTTGTTAATACAAGTGTTTATTTTAGCAAATGTTTATTTTTCAGTTCAGAACAATTTTGTATCAATCACATAGCATTTGCAAAATAAAGAGTGTACAGAAATATATAATTGCGCAAAATGTGTGGAGAAAAGTTGTGAAATTCGTCCCTCCTATTGTAACCAGTTATGTGATTCGACTGGGCTTAGTTACGTCTCTTCTTTGAATTCCCGCTCTGGATTCCTTAGCTAAGTCCCTTTCTGTTTCCCTCTTTTTGGCGCTAGCTGCCTATCTAGGGTGAATGAGCTTGGCCTGCTGGCCATAGCTGTGTTATTGATTTCGTAGGCTCTCGTTCTGGTTCTATGGCCTTGATCCCCCTTTGCTTCCTTCCGTTCCCCCCTTCTGTGCATGATTCAGGCTATATCCCAGATCAAAGAAGCCGCTCGCTCATCTAAGGCTCGGATCCCCCTTGTTCGAACCCAGCCCCCTGTTACGATGGCATTTAGGATCGTGACGCACTTAGGTTAAACCTCTGCGTTTGATCTTTCCATGTCTATTTCTGGTATCTTGACATTTGTGCTTAGTCAGCTTTCTACCTATAAAAGGCGATGCTTATGAAGCAGATAGTTTCTTGTCTTGTCGTATCTCAGTCTTAGCTGGCCGGTCTTGCTTGAGCGTTCTGTCAAGCCCTACGTTCGTTTGTATATTTATCTGTGGTTTTGGATGCTTGGATTAAACCGGTGTGGTTGGATCTCGTTTGTGTCGCTGTTGCATACTTACCAAAGGATTCATTATCTCTGCTGCTTATTTGCCCATTATGCTGCTGCAAGTTGATTGGGATTCTGCACTATAACCGCTAAGTTAGAGTGAGTGAACTACAGTGTTGGTGTGGAAATCATAGGCTTAGAGGAGCACAAATCTAGGAAATTGTAGAACCGTAAACCATTCTCAGTCTGCTCTCCCAGGCCGGTTGGGTACTAGCTAACCCCTACAAACCCAGCTGGCTACACTATGAAATACACTATAGGATGCTCACAGTTGTTACTTTTTATGGCTTTCATTCTGGTTAGCTTTGATTGGTTGTGTCAAAGCAATTCCAAGCTTGATTGGCTAGCGCTACTTCATAGAGGCGATGCCTGATTGGCTTGTGCTTACTATCAATCTTTCTGTTTTGAGTATGAATTTGTGTTGTTATTCTTTTTACTGAATTTGTGATGGATTCAAAGCGCGATAAACTGAAACTCCGACTGAAACTAAGATTAAAACAAAAATATTTTTACCGTACCGTAGAAATACTTCGGCTGCTGCTTGTTAGCCGTCTAGTTGGGTTTTTTGTGAATTTCCGGGTTGATCTTTTTGTGAACATTGCTATACCGTTGTTCTGCTTTTTGTTGTAACGAAGTTTGAAGGTACTAAAAACTAAATTAATACTGTAAGATAGTATTGATTCGCCCAATAGGCTTCATTTAACTTCCTATATTTTCCTATTTTTATCTTTGAAAATTCCTATTTTTTCCTATTTTTTGCAAGAAAAAACTCCTATATTTTCCTATTTTGTCAAAATTGCGCAGGAGGGGGCCAGAACCTTGCGCGGTAACAAAGCATC
This sequence comes from Trissonchulus latispiculum, assembly GCA_030248195.1. Taxonomy (NCBI): domain Eukaryota; kingdom Metazoa; phylum Nematoda; class Enoplea; order Enoplida; family Ironidae; genus Trissonchulus; species Trissonchulus latispiculum. The sequence goes on from JASAND010005295.1 coordinate 15,548, forward strand.
ACTCCTAGTCCCTCCTTAATTTTGTCTAGTCGAAAATTTTGCTAAAGGCTTGCTACTTCAAGTTTAAACTTTGGCGTGAAAAACTTATCCAATTTAATTAATGCAGTGATCTTACGGTAGTTTGTGCACTCTCCAGATTGTACTTTGCTGATAGTGAATCAAATATTTGTCCATAGATGCTTAAAATTGTTTTAATAATTCTCTACAACAATTAAATAAGGACTAAAAGAATTAGTCTTCATCTATTAGCATCTTGGCTGTATGTAAAACAAATATTACACTAATTAAAAAGAATATTAAACCACTGAACCTCATTCAAGACAAGACAGAAGCGTAATTTTCTATTGATCACTAATTTGCACGCGTGCACGCACAAGCTAAAATTAACCTTTTAACCCCTATTCGCGCATTCAGGGAGTTAATTTTAACCCTCCCGATTTTAACTCGTTTAACTCGGCTCGTTTTAACCCAGCGAGAGTTAAAAGAGTTAAAACAGGCAGGGTTAAAATTAACTCTCTGAGTGCGCGAACAGGGGTTAAAATAGTTAACTTTAACTCGTTTAACTTTACTCGCTTAACTCGCGCGCGAAGAGGCCCTGAAATTATTTTTTTATCGCGGAGATTGTCAAATGGGCAGTTTGCTGCAGAATATTGTTAGCGATTGTGGCTATACAAAGCGACTTTATTCATCTGCATGCTTTCACTGTTTGTTTAATCCACTACGAGACCCCTCCTTTTATTTGCATAGGACGGTGGCACCTATCGCCATTGTGACACCTGCGGAAGATGTGTCAAAAACAGTTATGATCACTGTACCAAATGTGACAAGTGCCACCTTTTGAACAAGACTTGTCCCCCTGACAGTTCTGCCTGTACAGTTTGTGGAGAGTTGACGCATCGACGATTGAATTGTCCTAAGTAAGACGTTAGCTGTCCTTTTAAAATCAATTCTTAATTCATGTGGTGGAGGTTGATGTTTATTAAGTAACTTTTAATCTTCTAGTGTCGTTATTGCTATGGTGTTGTCTATTTATGCAATTCCTGTTTCAGGGTAGAGGCAATCTTGTCGGCTTCAGACTCTGACATTCCGCGAAAACGAAGAAAAATTGATAGCTGACACTGTTTTATTATAGAATTATATGTTACAATTGTTTTTGTTGTTTTGATTTTTCAAACTTTATCTGTTTGTGTTTAGTAAACGCTTTTTATTGTGGTGTTAGTGTAAACATTTAGCAAAATTGGTTGACAATGGTGATTAAGCTGAGTTATACCCGTTTAAGCTTTATTGTAGTGTTGGTGTAGGCGATTTTAGTTTCGGTTTAGCTTAAACTCTTCAAGTTCTGCGGAAAAATTAAAACCAATTTCAGTCTGAGTTTCAGGTCTACCCAAATCGTTTGCACTCGGCGGTCTAATCTAAGTTTCGTTTCAATGACTGCAACATCACTATTTGAATAGTGTCTCCAGTCTTAGTTGTTAATAATCAGCTTTCTCTGTTGCTAAATCCTGAGTGCCTGCTTTTCGAATGTACTTCCTTCAGTTTCCAAATTTGGATAGAACTTGAAATTTGTATAAACTTCGGAACTTCGGTTTACAAAAAAAGGAAATGCGAATGTCAGCAAGTTTCTGGATACCCCAATGTGTGATGCCGATTTCCCGACACATGTACATGACGTCCGTCGGTGTTTCTTGCTTCCGCGAATGCACGAGTGTAATTGATATGGGGAAGTACTGTAACTGCAAAATAAACACGGAGTCGGAACACTGACAGCGGCTCTTTTAATTGATCAACTCTTAGATCAGATGGGATTGGCTACTGAATGTGGATTCCGAACTATAGATGTACTACTCTGTAATGAATCCTATGATTATATACTCAGTCGTACTGCAATATCTATAAGAAAGTTTCCGTACTTGATTTTCCAGTGCAGTCACGAATGAAGTCTAAGCTAGAAGCTGATAGGGTAAGGGTACTTATAACAGCCCATTACCAGGAGGGGACTACTTAGCATTCGTGAGAAATTGGAATTTGGTTCTAAGACTCCTGCTCCGCTGCCCGCAGGATTCACCAGTTTTATTCAGTAAGTTCAGAAACGTCGTCGAATCCAGAGATCGGGAGATAACTCAATTCAAGTGCTTTGGCTTTTGATGGAATAATGGTGCATAGCCCAGTCCAAATTGAACTTTCTCAAATCTTTGACTATCGGACTCACTGGGTATAGTACCGTAAATTCTAGCCGTCGCAGTTCCATTGTGGCTGGTTGGCTCAATTGGTAGATCGTCATTCTGGTTAATTAAAGGTGTGTTCGATTCTCACATCATTCCTGACTTTTTCGGGTCGACGGTTCTGTACTGACACTTTTATCTATTATGGTGTATATTGTTCAGCCATTATGCACCGCCTGTCAACTTGAGCTTTTCTCGCAGTGTGTGTGTGTAGCATAAAGCCTAACAAAGGACTGTATCATCGTGCCCCAGCTTTAGTCAAAATCGGAGTTGCGACTCCTTGTTTTCAGGTTGTTTATCAGGACAAGCTCCTTTCGCCCTATAACGTTCTGTAGGATGGATCCCGCTGGGAGGATAGCTTTTCTTATCTTCGCCATGGTTTCTGGGAAACGGTTTGATCGAATACAGTGGGCAGTAGCGTAGATACAAAAAATTTTCAGGGGGGGGCGGTTTGGGCCGAAGTCTGGGGGGGTAAAATTTTTATTTTTTGCTGAACAATTGCATGAACACTATATATATACGTACAATATTTTTATATGGTCCATAGCTTAAATCTATTGTAGCCGAAAGCGGTATGCTAAAACCCAAAAACGGGGGTCTGGGGGGCGGGGCGGTCTGGGGATTTTGAGGGAGCGAACTGAGGTTTCCGAAAACTGGTTTTCTTTTGTCGAAAAAGCCGGCTTTGTTGATAAATGAGCGCAGCGAACACTCCGCGGGGAGGGGTGAGCGGTGTTCAGTTCTGTTTCCAGTGTAGCGCCTCCCTCCAATAAACATGTGGCATATACGGCGATGTATATAGTCCAAGGGATTTCCATGACCTACATTTTTAGATAACAAAGAGAATATTTTAGTAATTTTAGTTTAAATGTGGTAAGTGGCTTAAACATTTTCCTCATCGGACTCCTCTCCCTTAAGGGTTGACCCCCCTCACCCTTCCCTAAATTTCCGGATATGCGCCCGGATAGTTTGAAATTATCTTACTTGATGCAGTTGGTACTGAGATATCTTGTATGCTTCTGTAAGGGTTGGGTGACAGAGGTAACCGGCTTTTCCCGGCATATGGGGGTGGCCCTCCAGAAATCGGTTTTATCCTCCAGACGGATTCGGGCCTCCCCTCCAGAACCCACAAATGCCCGTGTGGCGGAGCCGAGCTTGGTGCGAAGAGTCGGCTGAGATAAGACTACCTAATTTATTGAAACAATTTAGGATTAGATAAAACTTCTAGCGAGAGGTACTAAACTGTGTCCCTTAGCGAAGGGAAGTCTTTAAGTGAGGCAGGCATAACTGTACTGTTGAGAGTAAATCTGTTCAGAGTAATGCTCCATAGATATGCGTCATTGCTATAAGAATGCCATTGTCATTCCTGTCGCATACAAGAAAGAATACGTAGCCCAATGACGAAAACTGAGAAGAATGGGCTGTAAAAAGTTACAAAATCGGGTTAAATGAAGAGTAAAAACAAGAACACAAGAATGTGTGTTACACCCCGATCTGTTATGGGTAAAATATGTCAAGAAGAACTTTAAAATGAAAATAATTAACGTCACACAGTGATGTTTACTGTGTTGCATCCGGAAAATAGGGTTTTGAGGGTAAATTTTCAAAACATTTTCCGGCTTCGCTGGCTTTCTAGCTATTTTAAACTTAAATTTTGGTTAAAAATAGTTAAATTTCTAGTTCTGCAGCAAAAACCAGTTGTTTTTAAGCATTTTTCGAAAGCTTTCGCCCCTTCACCAGAAATCCGTGCCCCCCCCCCGCTGACTTCCCACCCACAGAGATTTTTGCCGAGGAAAAAGCCAAGGTAACTTTGAGGACAATAATATTCATTACGCAGTTTCTCTGTTTAGTATATATATATACGTATATACTTGCAATGAATGGTATCTTGGATACAACTAAGCTGGCCGATGAAATTCCAGATTCCATGAAACGTCTGGCTAGACTAGTGGTGCGAGCGTTCTATTCTAACGAATGTGGTAATTGTTTGTGCATCTATAATATATAGTTTTCTCTCTTTTACTGGATGAGTTATGGGGGAGAGTTGGTTTCTCTACCATCATTAATGTATACGTACTGCATCACCAATGCTTCATTTTCACGTGTAGGAGGGAACTGTGGGTCCGAAAACCGAAAGGCCATTGAACTGGAGTTTTTCTAGACAAAAATAAGTGGGGGGAATACGAGTGGGGGGACGTCCGTCCCCTACTAGTGGGGGAGGTCCAAAGTGGAGGAGGAGGGATAAAATGGTCAAAAATGCTAAATATATTTTTATATACAGTCAAGACCGCACCCAGGGGGAGTTCAAGGGGGGTCTAGTGTCTAGTGACGCCCCCTTTTGCGGTGACAAAATGAAAATTTTTTGCTATTTTTATTGCAAAATCAACTATTTTTAAAAGATTTCGCGCCTTCGGCGCGATATATACTTTACTTTCTGCAAGAAATAAACATCCAGTGTACTATTTTTGGGCAAAAATGCTAAAATTCTTCAACTGCTGGGGGGCAAGCCCCCAAACCCCCCCCCCTCTCTTGCATTTTACCGTGGACCCCCCTCCCTTTTCAAAACCCTGGGTGCGGGAATGTATAAATAGCCTGTTTTCCACAGATGCTGCTATAACTAAGCTAAAAACTGCTCAAAAATTAAGTTTTAGCACCAAAATTGACAATTTTGACCAAAAAATTCCGGCCAGGCCGGAAAATTTTCGAAACATTCGAACAAAAGTCCTAAAAATTCGGCAATTTCTAGGCACCTTAGAGTGAGTGGGGGAGCCAGAAGAAGTGGGCCCCCAGTAAAAAATCCAGTTGCGTTGGGGAAAGTCTATGGATTCAAATCTTGTTCACCCGACCAAGGACAGCAGAAAGTACTGTATCGTTTAAATCGTTTTAAAGTGGTTCCTCACTCAACCCAACACAGCAGTCGGTTTTGTCTGTATATTATGATGACGAAATTATATTGTCGAAAACAGGGAAACTTTGTATATCATATGTACGCCGACATCGATACACTGAGTACTGACTATCCGTTCAAAACATTGTCTTCAACACTATGTTGCTTAAGGGGGGGGTCGCCGGGTACCAAATTTTATAGTCACCGATTTCGCTCATTTTCGGGTGTAATATACCCCCATATGTGTCCAAAAACAAGACACATTTTTAGAGTCCAGGGTCAATCCAGTTAAGAGATATTGCAGTTCAAATTCCTACAATTTAGTATTTACGCCACTATGCCTCGCTAAGGGCTTCGAAGACGTGTACACATAGGATGACAAAAGACTACGGTATGGTCAATACATCAAATTGAAGCCTCTATCTTGCGCTATTTATTGCTGTGCAAATGAAATGATACGTCAAGCAACGAGCGAGAAACGGCGTTTGAACCATTTGATCAAGCTCCTTCCGACTGTTATTTACTTCAAAATTTAATGCGGCTTAACTTTCTCATAGTGCTTTGTAGAGACTTGGTGCAAGAAGATAAAATGTTCAGGACATCGAGAGCTTCAATTTGATATAAAATTTGGCTGTATTTGAAAAATTTGAAAATTTGCGATTTTTTGACTCTAGGCCTCCGTCATCGGACTAAGGCATGCATCCACAGTTAAACACCAGCAATTGCAGTTAAATTTAGCGCAAATCTTCCTTTCATATGTGCAAACTGGCACACCGAATTTGGTTGGAATAGCTCGGCTTTCACCCGACTTATGGACCATTATATCCAAAAAATTGAGAAAATGACGTATTTTGAGGCAAAACGCCAACGCGCTAACCAAAAGTATGAACTATCCACAAGTAGCAGCATGGATTTTGCGTATGGAAATTGAACCTCTATTTGTGTACTGTGTTAATATCTATACGCGAAATCTGTGCAGTAAACGGTTAGTTCAGGCCACGACGAAACATTTCTTTGGTGACGTTTTTGTAAGTCAAATTTGTGCAAAAACCGGCTTCGCCCAACTTTGAAAATTTTTAGAAAATCGCTGAGCTAACACAAAAATACCTCATATAGATATTAACACGCTACCTAGTCCAGATTAACATTTTGCCCAGCTATAGCTCGTTTACTCTTGCACAGCGCTCAAACTTTTGGTTAGCGCGAAATTTTCCTAACTTTTTCATTTTCCTATGTTTAACACATGTCGGGGTCACCTTTGGAGGACTATTGTGAATGATAGGGAAAGTTTTGCAACAAACGCAACTGTCTTGTTTTGGGGACCCATGGGGACTACAAAATATGTGAAAATGAGAAAAATCGGTGATGGTCGAAAATTCGCGACCCCCCCCCCCTTAAGGTGGTGGTATCGTTTACCGTATTTTAAAGGCTAACTTTATAGCAAATAATCCCAATGACCTGAAATATCACTTGATGACCTTACCAGTGTTCCCAAACATGCTGATAAAACTTTTAATTGTGTATGAAAAAATTTTTATTTTGACCAAAATTCCATATTTGACGAAAAATGGTGATTACGAGTTTTTCAATTTTTTAGTAGTTTTCGAATTTTTTACCATTATTAATACAAGTGGACACAATCCAGATTGAAACTGAAAAAATTAAAAAATCAAAATTTTTAGATTTTTTAAGCTCGAACCAGACCACTTTCGGTAAGCGGACAGCGTGCAGCTGTATCTGCTCCGCCGAAAATTGAAATTTACAAGAAAATGGAACTTTTCGTGTAATGTCACTCATTCATACATATTTAATGATTGTGGATAACTGGCAAATTAAAATAACCCATAATAGCAGCATGCAGACATATTCAAAGCGTGAAGAGTGCGGGGGGAGTAAAATTACGAAGGGGGAATAGAAATAACATAATGCTAATGGTCCCCCCACAACATCCAAAGTGTCCGTAAACATATGGAAATAAATAACTCTGCCCCACTCGTTTTCTTCCTCCCCCCAACCAGTCTGTTTCACTATTTTACGATAACAAAATCAAAAAATCCTTTTTGATCACTGCTGCGCGTTTGTAATGGCAAGTCAGCACTTAGCTAACCGCCAATTACGTTGATCGTTAAATAGTGAAGCAATTTTATGTTTTAAACAAGGTTTTCTCACATCTCGAGGAATATTGTGTTTTCAAATTTGACGTACAAATTGACCAAAACCTATTGCAGGGTCATTTTTCCTAGTTTTCCGTTTGAGTCAAGAAGAACTGAGATATCGCTTATTGAATTTTGAAAAATGGCGTCAGTGTGCGTTTTTGGTAGTTTTCTTTCGACATGCTAAACAATAAGTAAAATGCTGAAACCCTCGGCAAGACATTTCTGTTTTTGCATACGAAGTTTTAGCTTTCTAACATAATTTAATCGACAGTAATCCTTGTTCAAAATTTCATCTTAATTTTTCCAATTTGTGAGTTACCACCGAACCATGAAAGCTACATTTTTTGGGAATATGTAAGTTTTTGGTTATTTAATATATACTTTAAAGGGGTCAAATATATAGGTTGCCATTATACATTTTTCAGTCTACACCAGTGCGGTAAACGATACCACCACCTTAAATCAACAACTGAATTTACGATGTGATTGCAGGGCTTTTTATTTGATCATTCCCTAATTTTGATTTTCTTACGTAGACGTAAGTTGAACTAACCAGCCCTATCTTTTCCATAAGGAAAGCAAAGTGAACTGGCTTATCTGTTAGATAGAATTCCAGAAATTTCGTAACCACAGCATCTGCTTATTTCTTTGCAGGAATTGTTGTGGACATGATTATCCGTCATTCGTGCATGCGTGAAGAACATATTCGCTCTCTGTTAGGATTTGAACCGAAAACATTGCGTCAGGTATGTATGCATAGGCCTTATTTCTATAGCTTAACTAAATACATAAGCTCGAGGAACCATTGAATTTAACCTGCAGTTTATTTTCTATTTTATTTTATTTTAAGAGTCTTCATGCATAGTTAACAAAAAGACTATCTATTTTAGTCGCTGATGTTGCTCAAGAATGATAAGCTCATTCGAGAGCGGCAGTCTATGGAGGAACGAACTGACGGAAAACCCATCAAATTCAACTACTACTTCATTAGTTATTTATCACTGGTTAATGTGACTAAGTATAAACTGGATCATATGAGGTATATATATATTTTTATAAAATTTTTCTACAGATGATATATTGTCACAATTTTAAGCATCTGTTGTCAATATAAATAAACCCAAAATGGTGTACTACGTAAGTATGAGAATTTATTTACTATTTTGCTTACTGTTGGAAGTATTTTGTTTAAGAGCTGCTAAACCAGTTTGCTCAGACACTCGTCTGTTATTGCTTAGAACAAAAGTGCGCAACAATTTTTTGTTTTCTAGATTTTGTTTATCAATCACTCTCCAGTAAACGTAGATAGTGATATAATTAAGCTGGTTGGCTGTCAGCATATAATAAAATGTTTGCCTACGCTTGAATGGTAATGTGTTTGTTGACAAATACGGCAGAAGTCAAGGTTTAGCTTTTAGCCCTTTTGAGTGTCACTCAAGTGTACTGTTGTAGAAGAAAATTGAACGAAAAGGAGCATCAGGCGGCTCACCGGGCTCTCTACAAATGTACCAGTTGTGGCATGACCTACTCTGATTTGGATGTTGGTAAGTAGGAATATGGGAAATTTTATAGGAGCATAGAGATGAGCACGGACTGGATTTTTTCCGCCCGGCTCAGCCCGGCCCGGCCCGGCCCGTACGCTGACAAAATTTGGCCCGGTCCGCCAAAAGTTGATTTCCAAGATTTTACTAACAATACTATTTCAAAGGCTTCAATAAACATGGAAGTTTAATTCAATAACAAGTTATATAATGAAATGTTAAAAATGTGTTAAAATAACCAGATTTAGCAAATGTTTAGCTAATTTTAATGCTTTCACAACAGTTTCTTGGAGTCGACAGAGTCGATCCGTTACGCAGTTAAAAAATTTATCGGCCGGGCCGGGCCAATGGAGCGTACTGCTCACCTCAAATTAAGTGATGAAAAAAAATCAAACGTCTACGGTGTTTCTGTTATCGCTTTTTAGTTCAAAGGTTTGCTTCGATTCTTGGATTACAGTTTGCCATTCATACGTGATGACTAAATTTCACACATAAGACAACTTTCGCATTTTGTCACCTCCTTTGGTCTGTCGATTTGCAAGTAGTTAATACGGATCATCATAATTGTCTGAACTGAAATAATTCTTTTTGCCGAGTCTATTTTTAGGACTGCTTTGGGTTGGTGAGCAGATGCAATGTACATATTGTAGTGGTACCGTTGAAGAAGACATCACTGCCATACCTACCACAGCTTCTAGGTTAGTAATGTCACCATTCTTTTTGAAAATCTAATTGTAAACAATCGTGTCAGTAGGTAAATGTATCGGTCATGGATTATAATAAGAGTGCATAATAACTAAGATTGTGACAAGCGTAACACCTTGATTATTAGGCTGAGGACATGATCTGCACGATAACGAATTGGACCCCTGTGACCCCCCCCCCACAAATGAGTACCCATACACATTTATGTACGATCACTCGCTTGTATGTTTAGGTGCTGGAGCCCAAAACTTTCTATCAGCAGCTGGCCACTTAACATACAATCGAGTGATCGTACACAAATGCGTACTGGGTGCTCATTTGTGGGGGGCCACTGGGGGTCCAATTTGGGGGGAGTCGGCCGTTATCAGACCATGCAGACCATGCCCACTGCCTGTTAACTAAGAGTATGACGCTTGTCACACTCTTAGTTATTATGTACTCTTTTTTATACTAGATTCGGGTTATATATTAGGGGGTTCAGGGTCCTCAACTCCCTGCACTTTTTCCACCTCTTCAATTGAAACAACTCATCCCCCAAAATGGGCCGAAAAATCGAAAAAAATAAAATTTCTGCGATTTGGCTGAAACTTGCCCGAAACATTGCCAAGGGGACCTAGGTTATATGTCTAAAATATTACGCCGATATCTTTTTTCATTAGTCGGCTATGGCGGGTCAAAGTTGCCATAATCGCTGTTTTGGCTCAAAAACGGCGATTTTTCGAACTTTGAATGGTCATATCTCAAAAATGGGTCTGGGATTTTGCTCATTTTTTGCATGGACGTTGGTAGCATATAGATAAATAATATTTATAAAAATTGCGTGATACTAAGGCATAATGAGGTCGCTAGGTCAAAAAATGTGGAAATGCGCCTACTGAGCTTGGAGGCTTAAGATAAGGTTCGACCGTCGCAAACTGCGGAACATGACCGCCAGAAAACTCAAACTGGCAGGGATAGGTGCCCCATGTGTGGTGCCTGTATGGTTAAGATATGAACTGTCTGACTCTTCTCTATCGGCCTGAGCACAATTTTGATTGGTGAAGTCCTACGGCGACGTCAGTGGCAGAGTCGAAAATCACGAATTTTGCTATAACTCGTTGAATATGCGGAGTTGAGCTCTAATATTTGAAGGTTTTCCTTTTAGGTCAGATTGCTACAAGTCCTGAAAGTTTGAGCCAAATCGATTTTTGAAGGTTGTCCGGAAGTACAGGCAGCACAGTCGAATTTCTCAGAAATCGACTCATATATATATACGTATATATATATATATACCCACCCAGCCCCCGGGGCCGTCCGAGTGGACGGCCCCCAGTGGGCCCCCGGCACTATGAATGTGTGCTTTCTTAGGAAGAACCACTACAGACATTGTTTTTATTGCCTATCCTAAGAAAACCGTCTAATTACTAACAAAAATGAAGCAGTACAAACAAGCAACTCGGATAATGTTCTTGCCATTACAGACAGGTTAAACAAAATTTCAGTGCGATCGCAAAACGGAATGAAGTCGTTAACCTGCAGTTGGCAAAAGGTTGACTAAGATGAAGCAGCTTTCGCAACTACACCATGTTTGTTTCCTATGTGATTGCCCTTTACTCGACTCGGGTAAGAGAGTACGGCACGACAGCAAGCTTAGCAGGGTGTAGACTTCAGCCAGGCGTTCACGGCCATACTTATAGATTAAGGTTGCAAAAACATTGAGAAAACATGTGTATACATCGTTATTATGCGTTGGAGTAAAGCGCAAGAAGGCCTGCAGACACATCAGGTATGCATACTGGTGGAAATAGCAAATCCTTTATGCAGAAATGTCAAGCTTAGAATAGTTTGGGGGACGTTCAGGGGGCCGCCGTTGCGGACGGCCCCCGGGGCCGTTGGGGGGCTGGCCCCCAATTTTGGGAAGGGGGCTGGGCCGGTTGGGGGCCAGTCCCCCGGGGGCTGACCCGAAGTCCAGCCCCCGAACAACTTTAACTGTCTGCTGCTCAATACGTTTCTATTTTGCAGATCTCTGATTGCTCTGTTCAATGAACAAATGGAGCCTTTTGTCAAGCTACTTCAGGAATGTGAGGATGTGAAGCTGGCACCCCATCTCCTGGAACCCCCGGTTCCACCGCCCATGCCCGGAAGTGGGGATGAAGCAAATCGGCTTGGAGCTGATAATCCGGATAAGCCTGGGACAAGCGGTCTCGGCGGTCCCGGCCGGTCCAAATATCATGCTGACTTTGAACTGTACCAAAATAAGGATCAGGTTCAGATTCACATTGAAGGAACGGATACGGTCAGTTCGAAGGAGGAACAGCGAAAGGAAGTTCCGCTCTGGCTGCAACAGAGCACCGTTGAACAGGAAACGGCAGCACGCAGCACCCCAACTCCCCTGAGCCTGGACACGACTGTGACCCCATCCGGCACCAGTAGAGACAGCAAGGAGCCTCTTAAAAGTCCGACAGAAGTTGACATTCTTAATCTGCTAGCCAATGAGACGACTACCCAGTCCAATTTCCCCGTCTCAACTCACGCTGTTTCATCGACGATTTCTGTCCTAAATGATGCGACTGGTGAACAGGAGAGTGATCTGGAGGAAGTCTCGGATCATGAAGATTTGCATGTGACGGTTGGAGGACATAATTATAGTCTGGATGAAATCACACCGGAAGTAATTGGTAAAATGACTGCTGCTGAAAAGGACGAATATACTAGAGTCAGTCAGATTGCGTATCAACACATGTATGAGTGATTTGATGAAATAAAGGTTTTGGTTTTATAACTCATTTAGGTAGTGCTGTAGGTTTTGTCTTTAATTAATGTAGAATACGAACTCTGTGCCATGGTCAAAATTAAAAAGAAACTCCCACGCTAATCCGATTAGGAACTGCGAAAATCTAAGTTTATCCGTCAGTCTAAAGTACGATTCGCAGATTCCTTACTGCTGCTTGGGTTTGTCGTAGCATGGCTACTTTGAGATGACGGCGGTTTGCATGGTAACGTAAAGTTATGCCCGATTGGTCATCATTAAACATTAAAGTAAATTTTAGATTGAACACACTGGCAGTTTCTAAATTCAAACTTAATAAATTACGCATCTGTAACAAATAAATAGCGTCGGTCAGTATTGAACTGCAATCAACGTTTCCATTTCACTGATCCAAAAACATGTCGGATAAAAACTCCTAATTCTCTCCTTTGCTCAGTCTTTAATTCGTAACTGCAGTAAGCCTCTGTTGCTCAGTCAAACATAGTTCTTTTTTACTAATGAATCTTTAAAATGGTACTTCTGACAGCAGCGGACATTTGTTAACTTTTCTATCTGAGTCTTGGCCTCCCTACTGTTAAATATCAGAAACCCAGAAAGTTTGAAATCAGCGTAATAAACTAGTCTCAACGTCCGGGGATGTGGCGTAAGTGGTAGAGCGTTCTCTCTTGAACCAAAGCTCGGCGGTTCGATCCCCGCCCTGGACATTTTTCTTGACAGCTTTCAGATCCTGGTTTCAACCTTTCACATTTGGCGACCGTGCCGTGTCCTTACCGCTCTGAGGAGATGAAGTCGTTTACGATGCCTGGGAATGATGGAAGTGAAGGTCTTTGAGATATATAATTGGTTTGGTATATGGTGGTCCTCGTGGTGATAAGGGTTAATATGATGGTTATTGGTTCTTGTGTGATTTGATATAAAGGCTCCCGGCTTTGAAGAAGAATGAAGTATAATATGGCCTCGGGTTAGGAGGTTCGGGGACCCGCCCTTAGACCACATGGTGCTTGAATTTGAGGACCCTACCTGCAATTCCTGGAAATTCGAGGCCGAATTTCAATTAGCATGGGGAGTATGTTAAATATCAGCAACCCAGAAAGGTTGAAATCAGCGTAATAAACTAGTCTCAACGTCCGCGGATGTGGCGTAAGTGGTAGAGCGTTCTACTCTTAAACCAAAGCTCGGCTGTTCTATCCCCGCCCTGGACATTTTTCTTTACAGCTTTCAGAAACTGATTTCAACCTTTCACACTTGCGACCCTTTTCTGCAGCCAGAGTTTTCACCATTTGCCTTCCAAGTGGGCATTTTTAGGTTTCCGCCGTCCTAGTCTCTATAGGTATGCGGCGGGCAACTTGTGTTGGAAAGAACAAGACTCGTTGCCCTGGTCGAAACTGCAATAACCGTGGCTTGGGGACTACGTTTTCCATCCGTAGTCTTCTTCTCTCCGCCTCTTGTCCGTTTGCGGTTTGCGGAGAGAAACACCTGGCCGGCCTCACGAGGAGCCTAAACGGTGTCGAGTCCTCACCAAAAAATAAATAGCGTGCTTTGTCGAATTCAATTTATGCTGTGATAGCATCAAGTACTTTGAACATGTTTGCTGTGATTTTCAGCTTATGTGCTATTATTCACTCTGTTTTAAGTCAAAATTCGAGTACCACTACTTCGTCATTTCCTTTGTCAACGTCATCTCTACTGTCAGCCTCAACGTCAGTAAAAACTAAAACGTCAGCATCACAACAACCGTTGTCGCAGTCTACTACAAAGCGGACAACCCAGAAAACTTTCGCAAATGTGACACAGAATGCCTCCTTAGCCACTCCAGTAAATAAAGATAATGCGTCAAACCACTACAGCTTTACTGGGAATATATCCCTGGTTAATGCTCACGTTGGTCATCAGTGTATTTTAACTTGCCCATTAATAGTAGTTGGAAATGATACTATATTTTGGACTAGAAATGGGTTCAACATTAACTCTAGCTTATTGAGAGGGCCGAACGGATATCGTTATCGGTATCTCATGGAAGGGAACCAGTTAGGAATCGCCGTTGTGTTTCATGACGACGCCGGCATTTGGGAATGTCAGGATTCAGAGTCGAAGCTGGGCAGTCGTGTAAAGTTGGTTGTCAACGCATGTCAGCATAACCCCTGCAAACACGGCGGAAAATGTGTGATTGAGTCACAGCCTATACCGAAACTTAGTTGTGACTGCAACGGAACCAAACGATATGGTGAGTTTTGTGACTCAGAATCCCCGCTTGAAAGAGTTTATGATATTCTGGTGTTTGACGGCCTTGTGCTGTTTCTGTTTGCCATTGTAATTTTGGGCTCCTGGTACATCATCTGGAAGCAAAGCACCTATCAAGATACTAGTTACGAAATAGTAGTCGACTCAGAGGATGAAAAAAGGTCATTTAACAGAAAATAGAGTTTATGCAGCAAGGATGTTGACTGAATTTATTACCAGAGAAACCTGCAGACAATTTAGTTAGTATTTAGTCATTGTTATATGTAGATTTACTCGCTTCCGCTTGCACCAAAGAAAAATGGAGGTTAACTAACACCAACAGTACATAACACAAAAGAGTATGACAAACGTCATACCAAGAGTGCATAATTGCACTATATATAAGAAGAAGAGTAAGCCACTAGAGGGCTTCTCTTCTTGGCATTGCGTAACGGTGCTCCGACCACAATACGCGAATGTTCCCCCGTTTGGTGGGGGGGTAGCTCTCTTCGACAAAGCATACCCCCCCTCCGTTTGGTGGGGGGGTAGCAGAAAAGAGGTCCCCGTTTGGTGGGGGGGGGGCAGCCAACAGCCAATCAGATTGCCGAGACCCCCGCCCCGTTTGGGGGGGGGGGGGGGTACAGCAGAGGATTACGGTAGTTTTTGTTCTATTCGCAAATGGGTCCCCGTTTGGTGGGGGGGTAGCAAAGAGAGGTCCCCGTTTGGTGGGGGGGTATGCAAAAGGGGTCCCCGTTTGGTGGGGGGTAGACAAAAGAGGTCCCCGTTTGGTGGGGGGGTCGCCAACAGCCAATCAGATTCATCCAATCTTAGCCTAACTTGGCGACCCCCCCAAACGGGGACCCCATTCTGCCTACCCCCCCACCAAACGGGGACCCTTTTTGCATACCCCCCACCAAACGGGGACCCCTTTTGCAGACCCCCCCACCAAACGGGGACCCCTTTTGCATACCCCCCACCAAACGGGGAGGGGGTATGCTTGTCGACCCCCCCACCAAACGGGGGAACATTCGCGTATTGTGGTCGGAGCACCGTTACGCAATGCCAAGAAGAGAAGCCCTCTAGTGGCTTACTCTTCTTCTATAATATTAAGGAATAAATTATGGACTCTTGGTCATACCCTATGTATTATGAGCTGGCTACATAGTCTTGAGAGCTGTAAAAACATGATTGTTGGTTGACGTAGGTAACCCTGGAACCTTGAACTTGGCTTCAACTTAGCTTCAAAACGACATTTGGATAGACGGCAAGCGCCAGACAAAACATATCGGGAAAGCCTTATGTTGAACTTTAAAAGCTGAGTTGAATTCTTGATAATTCAAAGAATTAAAAGTTCTCACGTCAATAGCGATATTTTTCTGTTTTTCACTGTGGGGACTAACTTATGTTTTGACGAGGTTTGGTTGAGTAACAACTGACCTTTTGGAATTGCATTATATAAGGCAGGTTATCAGCAAGAACGAGGAGTGTAGAATTGTAAGACGCGGGAAGGCCCGACCGATTAACACTGTGTTTGTGTTAACTTGTACTGTGATGTGTGGTAGAGATGAGCACGGGCCGGATTTTTCGGCCCGGCCCGCTGCAAAACCTTGCGCGGCCCGGCCCGTTGGAAAATTTTTCGGCCCAGCCCGGCCGCAAGCTAACAAAATTCGGCCCGACCCAGCCCGCCAAAAGATAATTTCCAAATTTTTATTAACAATATTATTTGAAAGGCTTCAATGCATGGTGGAAACGCTAATATAGTTAAAGTGTGCTGTAAATTAACCAGAATGCGTAAATATTTAGCTAATTTTAGTGATTTCACAACATTTTGGAGGGTCGATCAGGCCCATTTCGGCCCGCGGTTAAAAAATTTCTCGGCCCGGCCCGCTCCAAAACCTTGCTCGGCCCGGCCCGAAATGCTCATCTCTGATGTGTGGCGCTGTACCAGTCGAACTGTGGCTAATAACTATTATTATACTATTATACGTGAACTGTGTCTCGGTTTGATAATTAAGAGAAGTCTTAGGAGGCAATCTTAATCTATCGTAGCGGGCCCTACGCAACACGTCAGAAATTGAGTTCACCATAACTAGACAATACGTAGCTGCATAGCCGGCCGCACTAATATAAATTCTGTGGCAACCGGATATCTATCTATGGTCGAACTGCACGGCACAGCAAATTGGGTTAGTAACATGGTTCTGCTGACTGAATATTTGGATTGTTGGTCATTATATCTATAAAGTTTGTCGATCTAACCCTAAATATCTGCGTGATCTGCGGCGCTAATCGTCTGTAGCCGCCATGCAGATTCAGAACGGGGATATCGCCTCTAACTGGGCCCCATTCTGTTAACAATTAAGCCAGCTACAGACTATGCTTTTGCAGCTACCTATCTACCACTCTCCGTTTCGGCTAATTACATGCTACTGAACCCATGACGGATCATACTCAAAACACACTCAGTTTACTTGACACGTAGACATTAAATGCATGTACATACATAATATGGAGGATGTTTGCGGCATACATAATAAAATGAGTTAGCACAAAAGGAGTAAATGTAACACATAAACATTCACAATAACTCAATTCACAACACAAAATAAACCTATCAGAATAAAACAGAAACTGACTTTTAGTATCTTTACATTTCAGAAACTGTGACCCAAGCAAGAGATAGCACCAGAGTAATATCAGTCAAACATTTAGACAATGTCCCATGCCCACCACAGCTCCTTGAAATATCAACATATTACACAAAAACGATTCTGTATTCTTTGATCTAAACATTACCATGATCAGGCCGATAATGTGAAAATACTCTGGGCTAACTAAGGTTACTGCACGAAAGATTATGTCTTTCGTGGACTAACAGCACTATATCACAAAACATTAAGTCTTTCCATTTGTAAAAGCTAACGGTAGATGTTGAATTTAATCAGAATAAAAACCGCAAACAGAAGCTAACTTCTCAACAAAAGAAGATGCACTAATGTTACTGGCATCGAAGATACAACCAACTTTGAATGGACGTTTACACATTATATACGCGTGTTATACAAGCCAAACGCAACAGAACTAATCACACTGATACAACATTGTACACTAGTTAAAGCATAAAATAAATAGTACCTAACAGTCACACAAACTTAATAGGACAAAACATGGCTGCCCTTGATTATAACATATACAATAAATAACACAGAATAGATTATAGTTTTGAACGCTAAAACAAAATATTGTGATCTGATATTAGTTTGAAAACATGTTAATAAGGACTAATTTTTTAACAAGTACACAACGACAAACAAAATACAGAGCTCTGTTCAGGAACCAGTTCCAACGACAGTGTACAGTGCACGAAGTTTGCACATAAACAAAGAAACAAAAAATTTCAAGAAAACACAGACAATGCAAGTAAATACTCAACACAATCTTCCAACAGAATATCCTAACTCCTAAACATCACCGGTACTACATTAGATAGGTAACTAAAGTTGGAAGAATTCCTCTTCTAAAACACTAGGTTGATCCATACAGGCTCCACCTCGCGTTTTGACCGTGGGAAAGATGCCACCTGTAAGAGGAGACTGTTTGCCGCCACCAGGTCCACCCTTTCGTCTCTTGCCTGCGGAGCCATTCAAGGCAACACCTGTGGCTCCACCGGCGCCACTACTACTGTCCGCATTCAGCTTCTGAAGTCGACGCTGGTGGGCCGTATAAAAGTCCAAATTGGAACCACTGGAGGAGGGACTGGCGGCGCTCAGCGCCACTGGAGAGCTCATATTGCTGATGATTTCGTCAATACTAGAACAGGAAGAACAGAGGAAATTAGAAACAAACCTGTAGGTTCATAAGCAGCTGAAAATTTTGTAAACATAACAATTCATAAACTGTACGTTTGGAAATTTTAACCCACTTCGTTGTCTCCACTTTTGGCCTCCTCTCACTATTTGGGGAACCATTTGGGGATTATTATCTCATATCAACGTAGGAGCTAACGTCTGGGGTCGTATGTTAAATGCAGATAGGCCCTATCTATAACTAGGAATAGGGTTATCTCTAGTTAGCCTATAGCTACAGATACCCCTATCTCTAGCTGCAGACACCCCTATCCAAGGTTTTTTAGGCCATAGCTTAGGCCATGGCCTAAATTTAGGAGTCCATGGCCTAAAGAATTTTGGCCGTTGAGGCCATTTGGCCTAAATTTTTCGACGAAAACCCAGTTAAAGTTTGTTTTTTAAGTAAAAACAGTAACTGTCCAAAAAATTAAGGCGCGACTTTTTGCTCTTGTAAATACACATTCAGGTTGTAATTTCGTTAACTATTATAGGGATTTCATCAAAGAAATGCTATTTTGGTAGTTTAGTTTCATTTTACTTTTATTCGTTTAATTTTCTCCTTTCTTTGTTTTTCTATTCTCGTTATGCTCCTACCAATTTTCATTTTCATTAAAAACTTATTATATAATTCATTAATACTGTCGTGCACTATTATTTCTATGCTAACGAGGTTCTGCTTTTCTACTTTAAGTTTAAAAACGTTTAAAAACGTAGTTTTCTAGTGTGATAATTAGTGACAATGGCGTTTTTATGGTCATTTAAATTTCATAATGATTTTTTTAATATATAACGCACGGATACATGATAACTGTAATTTTGACAATGCGTACAGCAGCGCACAACCTAAAAATTAGCAAAATTTGGATATGGATGGCCTAAATTTTCTGGGTGACCAAAAATTACCCTGCCCCTATCTCTAGTTATAAACAGCCCTAGTCATATTCTAAAACATGGTAGGCCTATCTATAGATAGGCCTAGTCCTAGTTATAGATAGGGGGAAATGCTGACTTGCAATTTGCGACTCAGCTTTTTAACAAACTTTTTAGATATTGAAAATTGTTAAGTTTCGTTTTATCAATTGGGATGCTTAGAAATGGCTTTAAAACTATTCGTTTTAACCATTGCATTTGTCTTAAAACAGCGTTTTCTGTTTATTTCTCTGCTTAACTCGTATTCTCAAACCTAGTTACAGATAGGCCTATCTGCAACTAGAAATTGGGCTTTCTGTAGCTAGGACTAGGGCTATTTTTAACTAGGATTAGAGTTTAACTTCACTAATGATGAATATAGCTTACAATTAGCTGTAATTAGAACTAGCTTTATTAGCTGTAGATAACCTCCCTAAACCTAGTTACAGATAAGCCTATCTGTAGCTAAGTTTTGAGAATACGGCCCCTGCATAGACTGCACAAGTTACCTCGAATCTCTCGAGTTCATCTGTTCCAGACGTCGCACCACAGACTGGGTGGAAGAATCGATTCGACTGAAGAGATCACTGGCCGACAGATCGCCTGGCTCTGAAACCGGCGCCAAAGCGGAGGGATGATAGGAGGAAACCTCGCCGGGAGCGCCGCCCAGGGCCAGCTGGGAGGGAGGTGAAGAGCTGTCCCAGATGGAGGAGGAGGAGGAGGCGGAACAGCAGGCGGAATCGGGAGGAAGCGACGGGCCATCTTCGTAGATGGGAATGACCAGGGTACTGCGAAACTGCAGACTGTCCGCTGAGAACAGTTTGTTCATTCGTTTGATTTCCACAATCTGCAAAGGAAAAGAAAAACCACTGTCTGGCGTTATCGTAATATGCTGTTTGGGAGAGCATACGTAAGTAACTGTATGCGTAAAAAAAGGGAGTCCGCAACAGACAACTGGACTTATGCTAGGGATTTTTTCTTTACTTGGGGGCTCCCAAAAGTCCGAAAGGCAAGAAAATTTTTCAAAAAAATATGCTGAAAATAGCGCTATTTCTCTAGCATGCACTGCAAAAGCTAACTTTTTTGCTCCAAAAATAAGCAGATTTAGTGTCGAAAAACGTAAAAATTGAAGCCGGAAAATATTTGAAAATATGGCCTTCTGAGCCTTCTGAAAATTTTCCCTACTTCCTCCGATGTCATTGATTTTTGCCTATACGGTATATATATTTTAACGAGTTTTTAAAATTAAAGTCGGAAGTAATGTGGCCTCAAAGTGTTAAACATAGGAAAATGCGAAAAGTTGTTATATACTTTTCAAGTGCGCCTAAGAAATTTCACGAATGGCAAATAGAATCCGCTCAAACTTTAAACTATGTTTTTGCCATGTTTCCAGACTGTGATCTCTAGGAGTCAAAATTTTGACGAGATTCTTAAAATTTGTAATGGATTTTTGATGTAATAATAACAAATTCAATCAGACAGGAAATATATATTTCAAAAATTTATTAAAAAATTTCAAAGTCCTATATATTAATCAAAGTTTTGATTCATGCAGATCAGTCAGGGATTTTTTGGTTCTCAGGTTTGCGTCATTTTTACGTCCAGTCAAAATTCAGGAATAGAGGTCGTTAAATTAAAACTAAACATAAAACCTTTTGGTTTCCCGAAATGAATACAACTATACAACTCCGGCAATTAAATACTGGAGTACAGAAGAAAAGAAAGAAAACTAACCTACCGTGTTACAACGAAGAAAACATCGGAAATTTTAAAACAGCAGTCCTGAAACATATTTTTGCGAGCAGCTATTGATAAAATTTTAGAGTTTCGTGGAGATTTTCAAGTGCGTCAACTTTGCATCAGGCTAAATTTATTTGCGTAAAATAAATACTCTTGCGTAAGGACGAAATAGTAGATGCAAAAAACTGCTATCACAATCCGAAATTATGAAAAAAATACGATACATATTTTGAGTGGATCCATTTTGCCATCCGTGAGATTTCTCTGGCGCACGTGGAAACCTTTTTTCGCATTTCCTATGTTTGACACACGCAACCTCAACTCTGAAGTCATATTATTCAAGAACCGTAAAACTTCCGACTTTAATTGCAAGAGTTTGTTAAAATATACTGCTTGGACAATATGTAAAAATCAGCAACATCGGAGAAAGTCGAAAAATGGAACTCCTCAAATTAACCAAATTGATCGGCAGAGACATGGAGTGGTATACTTACCGAGCTATTATATTTGAGGCTAATTCCCTGCAAAGTATCGCCTTCCTCAACGTTATGAACGACAGTTTTGATGACAGGTTTCTTAATCATACAACCAGAGGCAGTCCCATAGGAGCGAAGACTTCGACTAACTAGAAATTGTCGCTCTTCTTCGCTCATAGCACGACAATGACATAGTTTAGCAACTAGAGGGGTCGGGGAGCGAGGACAGATGATTTGAAACAGATCAAAGGATCAGTTACACACAGCATTCAGTTAAGAGACCAGAAACGCTTCCTGTAACCACAGTGAAAGCCCGTTACCAAGGCAAGACTAAAATATTGTAAAGGAAAAATTTTATGGCCATACTTTGATTATACTGTGAAAAATTTCTGCATCCCAAACACATCCTAACAAGAAAGTAGCAACATTCCAGTCTTACATTGAAAAGCAATGAAAATGGACAGAAGAAGCAGCTTGTGACTAAACGACGACGTCATTGCAAACCTCACGGCTGCTTGGCACAGCGGGCACTACCTGGAAACGAAGAGGAGCAATTCTGCTCATTTCCACGAATTTTGTATTCTTTCTAGGTTCATGAAGCAAGAAAACATCAGTCATGCAGGGTCCTTCAAAATGTGACCTCAAGGTAATGTTAAACCGGCGAAACCGAAAAACTTATGCAATAAACTGCGAAGAACATTTTTGATTCGTGTACGACTGGGTTTACTTTAGGCAAAAATAAGTGGGGGGGACCCCCCCCCCCACTCGGGGGGGGGGGGGGAATAAAATGAGCCAAAAATGCTAAAAATGATGTATAAATAGCCTGTTTTCCACATACACTGCTATAACTATGCTTAAAAGTGCTCAAAAATCAAGTTTTAGCACCAAAAAAGACGATTTTTCATTAAAAATTTTCGGCGAAGCCGGAAAATTGTTGAAAATTTTGACCAAAAATCCTTAAAATTTGGCATTTTCTGGGCACCCTATAGTGAGTGGGGGGGGAAGCCCAAAAAAGTGGGGGGGGGAACGAGTGGGGGGGGAGGTGCTCGAGTGGGGGGGAACCCAAAAAGTGGGGGGGGGGGGCCCCCCCCAGTAAAATAAACCCAGTACGATTCAGCGCTACCATTACACATTTAAAAACACAGTATAGACCGCAACTATCCGCTTTGGAAAAATTCCGTTGACTGACGGATTTTTGATAAATTATCACACATTACCAGTCAATCAATTGAGAGTAAACAACCACGGGATTTCTTGCGACACCATCGCAGCCCCGTCATTCATATTTGCACAGAATTTCCCAACACAGACCCAGTCAAGGAAACATCACACTATTTGCCGAATACAAAAATTCCTAGTGCCTAGCTTCAAGCAACGAACAAAGTCGGAATCTCACAAACCTTTTGACAGTTGCAGACAGGTGACAGATTATTCGCGATTTTCGCAACAGCCAGTTTCTTAACCATATATCGAATGAAAATATAACGAATTCTCTGCCCAACGTATATATACCAAGTAGTAGTAGCGGCAACCTATTTTAGACAACGAACTTTAGTCCAAAACACCGATTCAGAATCAAAACATAACGAACCCTGCTCAACACCAAATCCAAACTCAGTCACAGCGCCACAAAGTTTACTTGACAAATGCACGAACACATTCAGGAGAGACCATACAACAAAAACACTACAAAATTAATTACAAATCATTTTGTTAATACATATACATTTCATAAACTATAAATAACAGAAATGATGCTAAAGTAAAAACACTATGTTGTTAGAAACAAGTTCAATACACTTCCATCGAAAACTGAACAGAAGACACTTGCTAAGATATAAGTTTAGTAAGAATACAAGTAAGTAAGTAAGTATTCCTTCCCGCCCGCTAGCGGTGAGTTGTCGCGAGGCCCCTTAGGGACATTCAATGGAAGCCACCTTGCTTAACACAAGGGTGCCGTCACCGAATGTAGGAAGTTTGCCGAAGGCTTGTCGTCCACACTTTTATGTGCAGAACAGTAGAACGAGACCATAACAGTCCGAGCATGTTTTATAACAGTAAGAATGCAAGTTAACAGTTTTATCAAGTTTATAATTACACAGTTGCACACTTGTAAAAGATTGGCAGAGTGTAAACAGAAGGCGTGTTTGAAAGCAGATACCCGAACGACCTCGCAGCGTGGCAAGTACTCTGAGCCTGAACAACAGTGACAGCAAATTTAAGTCTAATATAATCAGTCAGTGTTCCTCTTTTCGACGCGTTTTTGTTATTTGCTGTTGCCTCCCACCACAACAAACGCATTCTTTTCTCGACTTAATTATCAGAACAGATACAACGTCTAGATGAAAGTAAAAAATTTTAAATGCAGTTAAATAACATGAGATAAGGTGACCTCATCACCAAAAAACAAAAGCAACTACATTAATAAAAACGCTGATGACAAAACAGAGCAGGAATCAAAACAGTGCAAAATCAAAATTAACAACAGGCAGCGCTTACTAAAGCAAAAACCGCACATAACATTGCCGTTCAGTAGCGGAAAACGGCTATACAGAGAATTCTACGAAGGGTTGCAAGCATAGGTTAACGCGGGGGGTCTGGGGGGTCCGAGCCGCTCCAAACCCGGACAAGGTACATGCCCTACCGCTATAGGGGACAAAGGGTAACGAAAAAATGGACAAGGGGTAGGCCAAAGTAGCTGGAAAAAATTAGTTTTTACACTAAAATTTCAAAAAATTTCGGGCTTCGCCGGATTTTTTAGCAAAAATGTTTAATTTTTTCAGGAAAATCTGGCAAAATTTTGAACTTTTTTTCCACAAATTGAGAATTTCTTGCAAATTTTGATAAAATTAGCGTTTTAAAGTTTATTCTTGAGGTACAAACCCCCCTGAAAATTTTTGTCCAAGGTACAAACTCCCTCAAGATTTTCTGGGGACAAGCCCTCCCCCAGGACCCGACCCTATGTTAATGTATGGTTGCAAGTACAAGACGGATTTTGTTTCTAGGGTACACTGACTAATATTTCGTGTTTTCCTTATTTTTTAGTAAAAGGACAACAACATTTTTTCAAAATTTAAGTTCTTTGATCTAACTAAGAAACTAACATTAAAATTTAAGAAACTAAAATATAAAATTTAAAAGCCTCTGCAGGGATATCTGGATGAGTGGTTTCTAAACATTTATTTACAAAGCACAATAACCACCGCAATGAACAGTGCCCAGACTGCTACTATACAATTAGTGAAGTCAAATATAGAGTTGGAAGCCGAGCCGAGCAAGTAAAATAACAAGAAAGGAACAAGCACAGAGTAAGAAGCTAAGTATGGTGGTGATCTGGGCCAGGTCGCAAAAGATTATTCTAAGAACCCTCCTAGAAGGGTACTGACGATGTATAGGAGCTGTCAAAGAGATTTAGACAGATTTCTCCTACGTTGATCGGTTGCTGTTTATCTTTTTAAACGCGGCCCTGAGTTTTTGCATTTTCTACACGCTTTCCTATTTTCTAATAAATATTCCTATCCAAATGAATATTGTTATCCTTGAATCGCAAGGAGAGTGGCTCTCTTTCCATACTTTCAAGGATTCTGAACCGCACTAGCGTAGCTAGAAAATTTGTGGGGGAATGCAAAAAATTTGCGGGGGTCATTTTTGTTTCTGTTTTGTTGTGTTTTGTCATGTTTGGAACTCATTTTGGGTGCGAAACACTTATTTTGATGGTGCGATACACTTATTTCTCGCCGAAGAAGGTGCGAAAATTTTTTGAAAAATGGGCGTTTTACACACGGAAGGGGAAAATCCTGGGGGTCCATAACTTAGGGGGATTTCCCACCCCCCCCCCCCCCGCTGGCTACGCGTCTGCTGACCAGGACGCTCCAATGCAACAATATGTATATAACAGCATTATGTTGCAGCAAAACTGACGTCCCTTTGTTTAAAAAAGATTAGTTTTATTTTTCCAAAAGTTTAATACTACACACTTGCAAATTCATAAAGTTTTTCCAAGACTCAGAAAAGCCACAAACAAAAACAAGTTTTCTTCCGGTAGTGACTCAAAAATCCACAATGTTCATTTCTTAAACAATAGGAATCAGTCAGTTAAAAGTGAAATTACTACGAAAATAGTATGGTACAGTTTTGGTATATACAAGCTTACGTGCAATAAAAATAACAAAAGCATACAAATTAAAATCCATAAACCACGTTTAAATGGCTATACTGCACAACTGACTAAAAGTAACCAACCCTGATGTAAAAAGGTAGAAAAATATCGAATTGAATGAAGACATACACTACAGTAAGACAATGTATAATAATTTAAAGGCAAGTAAATGCATATGCTACATAGTATCTACCCAGTGTGTATGTCACAACAGACTGAGCACAGCCAAGAAGCAAAACTAAAAACAGGCAAACTCTAAATTCCATAAAGACTGCGAGTATTCTGCCTGACACGTTCCATAACTTCAGTGATCGGCTTCTTCTTGGCCCGAGCAATCGAATGCGCCACAATTATTCCCATTCCTGGATGACTCATTCGAAGATCACCGATACTATTATTTTCTGACTTCAACGCGCTTTTTCGTCCAAACTAGAACCAAACACAATGCCAAGAAGATAAAAGGTCATGATCGGCAAACTCTGTGCGAAACTTTTAAACCGCAAAAGGACCAACCAATGAACAGCTAACTCAAATAGATGAGGGACACGACGAAAATAATTAAAGGATAGCGTTAAAGGTTGTCGTTAATGTGCATAAAACAGCAATGTTTTTAAGCTTAAAGGTGAAGAATGATTTTTAAACTCCTTCATCGAAGCATCAAATTACTGGTATTTTAACAAAATCGTGATTTTTTTCGCCTGAAAAGTAAATCCAAATGGCCACTATGAAACACAAAATACAGCTAAAATGCAACCATTGTCACACATTAAACTACAAAATTAAATTACTACAAAACTACAAATTAGTACAAAACTACAAATTAAACCACATCTTATTAAACTACAAAGTAATAGCAACATTTTGATGCACTTGTTTGTTTTTCTGCTGGTTTTGTTAGTTGCACAGAAATGACAGTTTTTGCATAAAGTGTTAAGGATACCTGTGTTCCCGATTAAAATAATAACATAGTACATACATTTCTGAAAATATTTTTGCAAAGAAAAGCAGCAAAAGTTCGCGGAAAGTCTAAACTTGCTAATATGTGGTCTGACTGCTATAATTTACCAAATCAACTGTAAGCTAGCAGAAAATCACACAGAACTTACACATCGTGGCAAGAAATAGGGTGCATCCGTTTCAATCAGAAATCTATCATCACTAACATATTCCACCACTTCCCACAACGACTGAGAACATCGATAAATTAGAGGAGTAAATCCAAGATAGAGATTGGTGAAGTGGTGAATCCAGGCACGGGCATGGTATAAGTCCTGAGTAAAACAGTGACGATGGATTTTGGTATCATGCGGCAATACCTAAAATAACAGACACCACATAAGACTTCGTTGGTAAAATAATACATTGTACCACATGAAGAATAGACATAATACATTACTTTAACAGACAGAACGAACTCAGTTTACAGGACACTGGTGTAAACAACAGTAGAGAAATCAAAACAGCAGTTTTCATTAGATATAGTAGAATAAAGCGTGTCTTTGGCAGGGCTATATGCCTATTCAAAAACGTGTCACTACAGTTTGGGAACGAATTCAAACTTAAGCTTGATTCGATTGTGCCTGGGTGGTTCAATCGGTAGAGCGTTGGTAGATAGCCAAAGGTTGTGTGTTCGATCCCCATTTCAGGCCCGAATTTTTCGGGTCGCAGGTGCTGTAGAACTCCTTACTTCTTTCGTTTTTAATCTTGTATTATTCAAGATTCAGGGATAAGTAGAATATACAATCGACAAAACAAACATAGTTTCGCCTCGATTTGTTCTATTTCCTATCAATTCCATTAAGTGGATATTAGTAATATAAGAACGCTTTATCATATTTTTAAAAACAACTATACACCTCTTTCATTATTTCCAAACAGTCATCATCAGCATCACGACAGTGAATCACAATCGGTTTCTGAAGTTTCTGAGCCAGTTGGAGCTGTTCACGAAACACAGATTTCTGGAAGTCTCGATCAACAGTATTTCTAAAAGCAAAGCGTCAGTTAATCACTAATTTTAGTAGACGTAAATATGGTGGTTAGGAATAGCCGTATCATCGGATTATATCCAGAGAAGAAGTAAAATATGACACACTGGTTGTCATTGTAAGACCATTTTGGGGTCTTGTCTCGTTACCCAAACTTAATTTTTAAACTTGACAGCGAATTAAAACCGGGAATAGGATTGAATTATGAATTAAAATCGTGTTTTTGATCATGAGGAGATCAAATGCGTAAAAATTCTTCAAATGTTAAATAAAATCGGTATTGCGTTAGCTCAAATTTGCACGATCACTGCTCAGTGTATGTCTGAGCTGACGAAAGATGAAACGAATAACGGATTTGTACTCCGCGTCCTCAAAAACCCATGGTATATAACTGCACTCCAAGACTGAAGACAATTTTTTCGATTCTCCTTACACACATCAAAAGCAAATTCCCAAACTCAAAGAACAGTGACATTGGATTCGAGTAAGGTCAAACAAAATTAGCCGAAAATGTTAACTCGGTTGGTCACATTTTAAAAACTTTGGGTGGTGGGGCAAACGAAGCAAGCCATTATTGTGCATGCCAAAAATTTAGTGACTACTACCAAGAAGAGTATATAATATATGAGTAGAGATGCACCGGGGCCGGGGCCTGGAAATTGGGGTCCAAATTGAAAATTTTCAAACATTTTCTTGAAAATTTAAATTTTGCAATAATTTTTGATACAAACGTTACTATCATTGTTTTCATTCATATCGGAGGGAAAACAAACGATTTGTAACACTTTTTGACTTTCGAAAATTCAAAATTTTGGTCAAAAAATGTCAAAAATTTACAAAATTTTGCTATTTTTGGCCAAGGTCGGTACCGGGGCCTGACTACCGGGGTCTGGCCCCGGTGCATCCCTCCTATATATGAGTGTGACAGCTGGCAGGTCCTCTGTTATCAACTGCAGGTACATGCTCCGCACGCTAACGGCTGGCCCCCTTAAACGTGTACCTAGTGAGCCCCCTCCACAAATGTGTAACCATTACACGTTTCTGTACGCCCACACGAGGCATCTTTCCGTGCTAAAGATAGAAAGAACAACGCCTGCGTGTGTCTAATTTGTATCTGCACCGAGCTTTAACATAGCGTTTGATTCTCTTGAAGCCAACATATACGTTTGTGGGGGTAGTCAGCCCTTAGCGTGCAGAGCATGTACATGCAGCGAATAACAAGGAACCTGCCAGCTGTCATAATCTTATATATTATGTACTATTGCTATTATCATCAAGGAGCAAAGCAAAAACAACTCCCATGTGATTCCACCAGCCTCTAAGACTGGTCACTGCGGACGAAACAGCGATGAGTAATTCGAACTGCTCAAATGCAGAGGTACACTTGCAAAGCTGAACTGTCACTAGCAAGTTGCAGATGTCAACAAACTTGCTATACATAAAGCAATATTCTGTTTTCCTAAGAATACATACGTACAGCAATATTTTGTTTTCCAAAGACTTACCGACAAAAAACGGAAATACTCACTTGTGACTATAATCAAGTCCCATTTCGCCCACGGCTACAACGCGATCATGAAAGCAACGAGACTCGACAATATCCTTGATTTCTGGGGTCCACATATTGGCATGATGAGGATGTACTCCGAACGCACCAAACACATCAGTGTTTTCTGTCTACATTTAAAAATACATAAATTAACAAGCAAGCTACAAGCAAATCTTATCATTTATAGCAATTTTAGGCTGATATTTTAGGTAAAAATTGTATTTAGCTCAACAGTAAAAAATAGCTTGTATTGTGTTGGGATTTTTTGCAAAAAGTTGCTCCCCCCAGACTCCCCCCGACGAAATTAGCACCCCCCAAACGAATTTACGGAAGAGATCTTTTGATATAATTTCTGAAAATTTTATGAGAAAAACTCCGCTTTTTTAGTAAGCCATTTGAAATTTCTTCTTCTTCTTCCTATTCCTGGACCATCGTGGAGAATATCCAATGTGGTTAGAGCAGCTCAGAGCCGCCCCACATCCCGGAGGAAGGCCAGAACCCGAGGGGGGCCCTTCGATAAAATGTCCAGCCTAGGCCTGCTCCCCAGGTGACGGCGCCGGGCGGCGCTATGGGCGGGGCAATGGAGGAGGAGGTGGGCAAGGTCCTCCTCTTGGGTCCCGCAGGAAGGACAAACCGGGGATTGGACAATTCCTATTCGGAATTGTTGTTTTGCAAGGATAGAGCAGTGACCCTTGCAACGCAGCTGCGACAGAATCACGCGCTCCTTTCGGGTGAGACCGGCTTCTTGGGATTTTGGCACGGGCAGATGTTCCGGGTAGATACCTTCGCTGTCGTACCGACCCCACAACTGATGACACTTCTCCTTGATGTAGCGTTTTATGGCGGCTTTGGCAGTCAGCATATCGGCGTCAGACCGTCTCTGGTTTAGGGAGAGAGCATTTTTAGCTGCAATATCAGCAGCTTCATTTCCCCAGACACCGACGTGACTGGGGACCCATTGGATTGTGATATGGGTGCCGGCCGTCGTAACGGTCATCAGATTAGCCCAGATATCCCTTTCCAAGGTGGACATCGGTTGTAGGGGTCCAGATCTGAGCTTCTGGATTAGCGACCTGGAATCTGTACAGACCCTGAGTTCTGCCGAAGGGCTGTTGCTGTCCTGTCGATTCACAATCCAGTCCAGGCCGATTAGGAGGGCAGTTTCCTCTGCACGGAGGCTAGAGCAGAGATCGCCAGCAGGTGCCTTCAGCTCGGCAACCTTTGTCCCTTGTCGGTCAGTAACGACAACGCCGGCACCACCCTTTTTGTTGGCGTCTTGGACTGCACCGTCCGTCCAAAGGGTAAAGTCTGGCAACGGGAGAGAAGACAGAGTCGACATAGTGGCAGCCTTCAACTCGGCCTCCGTCAGGTCTCGCTTCCGGCCACCGGCCGGCGTACAGTCCAGGCAGTCATTGCAGGAGAGGTTGGCTGGAATCATACATGGGAAGATGGGGGGCAGGGACAGGGGTTCCCTGTTCAGTTGAGACAGACCAGCTGCCTCAGAAATGTTCTTGCCCCATTCTCTCCAGGACTGCTGGGACTGGAGCCGCTGTTGGACCATCCGGCTGCTGGCAAGGAGTCTAGGGTTATCGGTCGGTAGGCGAAGGCTCTTTTCATAACCAATGCCAACCATCTCCTCCGCACGCAGAGAAAACGGAGGGAGATTAGCTTCCAGGCGTGCATAGTCGGCAGGAGTTCCTGCCAGGCAGCCTGTGATTTTCCTTACCGCCTGGTTCTGAATGGTTTCCAATTTGTTGGCCGATGTCGATGATATAGAAGGATACCAGGCAGCAGCAGCGTACTCCATGAGCGACCGGATATACGAGATGAAGATGAGCCTGAGTTCTTCCTTATCTGGGCCCCAGCTTCGGCCTGCCAGAGCACTGAGTAGGGAAACCCGTTTCAGGGCTTTCTCCTTGACCATTGCCACATGTTGACTGAAGCAGAGTTTCCAGTCGAACTTTACGCCCAGGAAGGTAGGATGAGGATCGTAGGGAATTTCTTTGCCTAGGATTTCCAGTTTAGGCCTGTGAGAGGCTTGGCGGTTGTGGGTAGTAAATATGCTGGCCTGGCATTTGTCAGCATTCACAGATAGGCCCCACTGTTTGGACCAGTCCCCGATGGTGTCCAGTGCCGACTGGAGCCTTGCCTCGGCAACTGAGATGTCCGGGTGGGAAGACCAGATGGCAATATCGTCAGCATACATGCTACCTTCCACTCCCTCTGGCAGGTTGTCAAAGATGTCGTTAATGAAGATGACGAAGAGCAGAGGAGAGAGCACAGAGCCTTGGGGAACGCCCTGATGGAAGATTTTCCATTTACTGTATGTGTTGTTGTGGCTTGCTCGGGCTCTGCGGTCAGTGAGAAAGGCTTTGATCCACCGGATACCACAAATGGGGAGACCCAGGAGTATCAGTTTCCTGATCAGAGCTTCCCTGTGAACGGTGTCAAATGCCCTGGAGAAATCGATGAGAGCCAGAGCTGTTCGTTTCGCTGGGGGTTTCTTCTGGAATCCGTCGGCTATATCTTGAATCATTCTGGCCAGTTGATCCTCAGTGCTGCGCAGTTGGCGGAAACCAGCTTGCAGGGGGCTAAGGAGGCCTCTGTCCTCGAGAATGAACTGCAGTCGATTTTTCACCAGAGTTTCCGTCAGCTTGGCAACGCAGCTCGTCAGACTTACTGGTCGGTAGGAGGACACATGATTAGCTGGTTTCCCTTTCTTTAGCACAGGGATAATGGTAGCTCTTCTCCAAGAACCAGGGATTTGTCCAGAGCGCCAGGACTCGTTCACCAGATCCAGTAGATATCCGGCAGCAGATGCCGAGAGATGCGAGAGCATTTCATTCGTGATTTTGTCAGGGCCGGGGCTTTTGCCCATTTTCAGAGATCGAATTGCCAGTGACATTTCAGTTCTGGTGAATTCACGGCAGAGAAGCGGTTTCTCCTCTGACTCGTTGGAGCAGGTGCAGGGACGGTGCAGATGGTTGGCGTTGCAGATCCTGTTGGTTTTGGATGAGATGGTCGGTTTGGTGTAGCTGACCTTGGCGTACTCTTTCACGAAGGCGTTTGCCTTCTGAAAGTCAGTAATCTGTTCCCTGCCATTGTAGAGGAGAGAAGAGCCCTTAGTCCTGCTGCGTCTTCCGTCAATGGCATGGATTACCTTCCACACCTTCCCAGGATCAGTTCTTGGATCAAGGGATGAGGCAAAGTCCTGCCAGGCATCCGCTTTCAGCTTCTGAATAGTTTTCCTGGCTTCCCTCTTGGCTTCAGTCCATTCATTTCTTAAATTCGGATCCAATTTAGCTCGTTGGTAGGCCACCTTACATCTGTTGACAGCGGCAGCAGCTTCCTCATTCCACCAGGGGACTGGCTTCTTCACTTGGCCCCGGGGTATCGTTCGTTTTGCAGCTCGCAGTATAGCTTCTTGCAGATTTCTCATTGCCCGGTGAACTCCAATGGTTGCCGGGCTGAGACAGTGTTGAAGATAGTCGTCCACAAGTTGAGCAAATTTGGGCCAATTAGCTTTCCTGAAAGCCCAGCGCAGCTTGGGTGGCTGCGGTTTCCTGCGGAAGGCTGCTTCAAGGGTGATGAGGATAGGAAGGTGATCAGACAATGAGTCTTCCTCTACCCGCCAGCAGAACTGGTCTGCCTTGCTGGAGTGGCAGATAGTTAGGTCAGGGGAAGTGCCACCTTCCTGCATGGTTACTCCAGGCCGGGTGATGGATCCGTCATTTAGAGTAACCATATCCGCGCTGATTAGCCATTCTGATACCAGGTCGCCCAGGTCATCTCCTATGCGGCCTGGTTCCCAGAGATCCGAATGGGCGTTCAGGTCGCCGCAGATTAGGACATTAGAGCCAGAGGGGAAAGCCGCAGGGTCGAAATTCTGAGTCCTGTTTTCTTCCGCCTGCCTTTGGATGGGGGGTACGTAGGCATTAACTGCTACCAGATCTCTCGAACCCAGGTGAATCCGGACCGCCAGAGCGTCGGTAGTGGTATCCAGGTTGCTTACGGGCTGGGTGGGGCATATAGAGTAGGGGAGTGACTGTCGGATAAGGGTTAGCACCCCTCCTCCTTTGATTCGCCCTCCTCCCCGGCCAGTTCTTCTTGCTTGGTGTTCGACCGAATAGCCAGGAAAGTCGGGGAGAGCTTGACCTTCCAGATAGTGCGTTTCCTGGATCATAGCAATATCTATACTGCAGTCCAGCAGTTTCTTCCTGAGCCACGGCAATTTGCTGTTCAAGCCGCCTGCATTCCACTGCAGTATTCGGAGACAGTCCGACCGTCGTTGGCGTTGAGCACCGGCATCGATATTGGCGGCTACCGGGGCTCCCGGGCCCGTGGGAGGTCGTATTCTGTTGAGATCAACAGGGGCTGCAGGTGCCGCAGCAGCGGGGGTAGCTGGATGATTGGCAGCAGCGGCAGCCGCAGTCGCATCGTTAGCAGCAGCAGCAGCTACAGGGTTAGCAGGGTAGAGAGAGGGAGCAGTGCCTTGGGAGCGTTGGGGCGGAGTGGAGATGGGAGAGGGAGACTGGTTGGGACGGTTGTCGCAGACCGGGCAAAGCCAGGCAGTATGATATTCCCTGAAGGCAGTCAGTCCTGAGCAAGGTTTCAGGTGGACCCAAAGATTACATACGTTACACCTGACACAGTTCTTAGGAGCTTTTCTGTCGCAGACCGGGCAGGGCCATTTGGGTACAGGTCCCGGATTTTCCTCAATGTCCCCAGCCATCAACAGTATGCGGCCCCAGTAGGCTGGTTTACCAGGGCCGCCAGACAAAAACCCGGCTCAGCAGTGGGAGACCAGGGCTTTCCAATACCGGAGGGTTTCCCGCTTTCGGGTAATGGTTCCACTAGGAGCCAGGGAGTGGGAAGCCATTCGTTGCCATTCTCTCCGGAAAGACCAGGGGAAAACGGGTTCTGCCAGTCCACCACGGCAAGGTGCTTCCAAGG